>JAVSCE010019852.1:0-124955 GCA_032199065.1 Smutsia gigantea | reverse complement strand
ATGTCCTCTGCCCATTTCTTAATTGGATTATTTGCTTTCTGTTTGTTAAGGTGCATGAGTTCTTTATATATTTTGGATGTCAACCCTTTATCAGATACGTTTTATGAATATATTCTCCCATACTGTAGGATGTCTTTTTGTTCTACTGATGGTGTCCTTTGCTGTACAGAAGCTTTTCAGCTTGATATAGTCCCACTTGTTCATTTTTTGCTTTTGTTTCCCTTGCCCGGGGAGATATGTTCATGAAGAAGTCGCTCATGTTTATGTCCAAGAGATTTTTGCCTATGTTTTTTTCTAAGAGTTTTATGTTTTCATGACTTACATTCAGGTCTTTGATCCACCTTGAGTTTACCTTGTGTATGGGGCTAGACAGTAGTCCAGTTTCATTCTCTTACATGTAGCTGTCCAGTTTTTCCAACACCAGCTGCTGAAGAGGCTGTCATCTCCCCATTGTATATCCAAGGTACTTTTATCAAATATTAATTGACTGTATATGTTTGGGTTAATGTTTGGATTTTCTATTCTGTTCCACTGGTCTGTGGGTCTGTTTTTGTGCCAATACCAAATTGTCTTGATTACTGTGGTTTTGTAGTAGAGCTTGAAGTCAGGGAGTGTAATTCCCCCTGTTTTATTCCTCCTTCTCAGGATTGCTTTGGCTATTCGGGGTCTTTTGTGGTTCCATATGAATTTTAGAATTATTTGTTCCAGTTCATTGAAGAAAGCTGTTGGTAGTTTGATAGGGATTGCATTGAATCTGTAGATTGCTTTAGGTAGTATAGCCATTTTGACAATATTTATTCTTCCTAGCCAAGAGCATGGGATGAATTTCCATTTGTTAGTGTCCTCTTTAATTTCTCTTAGGAGTGTCTTGTAGTTTTCAGAGTACAGGTCTTTCACTTCCTTCGTTAGGTTTATTCCTAGGTATTTTATTCTTTTTGATGCAATTGTGAATGGAATTGTTTTTCTGATTTCTCTTTCTGTTAGTTCATCATTAGTGTATAGGAAAGCAACAGATTTCTGTGTGTTAATTTTGTATCCTGCAACTTTGCTGAATTCAGATATTAGTTCTAGTAGTTTTGGAATGGAATCTTTAGGTTTTTTATGTACAGTATCATGTCATCTGCAAATAGTGACAATTTGACTTCTTCTTTACCAATCTGGATGCCTTGTATGTCTTTGTTTTGTCTGATTGCTGTGGCTAGGACCTCCAGTACTATGTTGAATAACAGTGGAGAGAGTGGGCATCCCTGTCTTGTTCCCGATCTTAGACGAAAAGCTTTCAGCATCTCGCCATTAAGTATGATGTTAGCTGTGGGTTTGTCATATATAGCCTTTATGATGTTGAGGTACTTGCCGTCTATACCCATTTTGTTGAGAGTTTTAATCAGGAATGGATGCTGAATTTTGTCAAATGCTTTTTCAGCATCTATGGAGATGATCATGTGGTATTTGTTCTTCTTTTTGTTGATGTGGTGGATGATGTTGATGGATTTTCGAATGTTGTACCATCCTTGCATCCCTGGGATGAATCCCACTTGATCATGGTGTATGATCCTCTTGATGTATTTTTGAATTCGGTTTGCTAATATTTTGTTGAGTATTTTTGCATCTACGTTCATCAGGGATATTGGTCTGTAATTTTCTTTTTTGGTGAGGTCTTTGCCCGGTTTTGGTATTAGAGTGATGCTGGCTTCATAGAATGAGTTTGGAAGTATTCCCTCCTCTTCTATTTTTTGGAAAACTTTAAGGAGAATCGGTGTTATTTCTTCTCTATATGTCTGGTAGAATTCAGAGGTGAATCCATCAGGCCCAGGGGTTTTGTTCTTGGGTAGTTTTTTGATTACCAATTCGATTTCGTCACTGGTGATTGGTCTGTTTAGTTTTTCTGTTTCTTGCTTGGTCAGTCTTGGAAGGTTGTATTTTTCTAAGAAGTTGTCCATTTCTTCTATGTTTTCCAGCTTGTTAGCATATAGATTCTCATAATATTCTCTTATGATTCTTTGTATTTCTGTGGGGTCCGTCGTGATTTTTCCTTTCTCATTTCTGATTGTGTTTATGTGTGTAGATTCTCTTTTTCTCTTAATGAGTCTGGCTAGGGGTTTATCTATTTTGTTTATTTTTTCAAAGAACCAGCTCTTGGTTTTATTGATTTTTTCTATTGTTTTATTCTTCTCAATTTTATTTATTTCTTCTCTAATCTTTATTATGTCCCTCCTTCTGGTGACTTTGGGCCTCATTTGTTCTTCTTTTTCCAATTTCAGTAATTGTGTCTTTAGACTATTCATTTGGGAATGTTCTTCCTTCTTTAAATAGGCCTGGATTGCAATATACTTTCCTCTTAGAACTGCCTTTGCTGCGTCCCACAGAAGTTGTGGCTTTGTGTTGTTGTTGTCATTAGTCTCCATATATTCTTTGATTTCTGTTTTGATTTGGTCGTTAACCCATTGATTAATTAGGAGAGTGTTGTTAAGGCTCCATGTATTTGTGAGCCTTTTTGATTTCTTTAAAATTTATTTCTAATTGTATATCTTGGTGATCTGAGAAGTTGGTGGTAGGATTTCAATATTTTTGAAATTACTGAGGTTCTTTTTGTGGCCTAGTATGTGGTCTATTCTGGAAAATGTTCCATGTGCACTTGAGAAGAATGTGTATCCTGTTGCTTTTGGGTGTAGAGTTCTGTAGATGTCTGTTAGGTCCATCTGTTCTAGTGTGTTGTTCAGTGCCTCTGTGTCTTTACTTATTTTCTGTCTGGTTGATCTGTCCTCTGGAGTGAGTGGTGTGTTGAAGTCTCCTAAGATGAATGCATTGCTGTCTATTTCCTCCTTTAATTCTGTTAGTATTTGTCTCACATATGCTGGCGCTCCTGTGTTGGGTGCATATATATTTATAATGGTTATATCTTCTTGTTGGACTGACCCCTTTATCATTATGTAATGTCCTTCTTTATCTTTTGCTACTTTCTTCGTTTTGAAGTCTATTTTGTCTGATACAAGTACTGCAACACCTGCTTTTTTCTCTTTGTTGTTTGCATGAAATATCTTTTTCCATCCCTTCACTTTTAGTCTGTGTATATCTTTGGATTTGAGGTGAGTTTCTTGTAGGCAGCATATAGATGGGTCTTGCTTTTTTATCCATTCTGTTACTCTGTGTCTTTTGATTGGTGCATTCAGTCCATTTACATTTAGGGTGATTATTGATAGATATGTACTTATTGCCATTGCTGGCTTTAGATTCGTGGTTACCAAGGGTTCAAGGGTTGCTTCTTACTATCTAACAATCTAACTTAACTTTCTTGCTAAGTTATAAACACAGTCTGATATTTCTTTATTTCTCTCCCTTCTTATTCCTCCTCCTCCATTCTTTCTATAATAGGTGTTTTATTCTTTGCCTTTAGTTAGTATTTGGATGGTCTGCTTTCTTTGCTGTGATTTTATTTTCTCTGGTGACATCTTTTTAGCCTTAGGTGTGCCTCCATCTAGAGCAGTCCATTTAAGATATCCTGTAGTGGTGTTTTATGAGAGGCAAACTCTCTCAACTTTCGTTTATCTGGAAATTGTTTAATCCCTCCATCATATTTAAATGATAATCGTGCTGGATACCATATTCTTGGTTCGAGGCCCTTCTGTTTCATTACGTTAAATATATCATGCCATTCTCTTCTGACCTGTAAGGTTTCTGTTGAGAAGTCTGATGATAGTCTGATGGGTTTTCCTTTGTAGGTGATCTTTTTTCTCTCTCTAGCTGCCTTTAATACCCTGTCTTTATCTTTGATCTTTGCCATCTTAATTATTATGTCTTGGTGTTGTCTTCCTTGGGTCCCTTGTGTTGGGAGATCTATGAGCTTTGATGGACTGCGAGACTACTTCCTTCCCCAGCGAGGGAAAGTTTTCAGCAATTACTTCTTCAAAGACACTTTCTATCCCTTTTTCTCTCTCTTCTTCCTCTGGTACTCCTATAATGCGAATATTGTTCCGTTTGGATTGGTCACACAGTTCTCTTAATATTCTTTCATTCCTAGAAATCCTTTTATCTCTCTCTGCCCCAGCTGCTCTGTACTCCTGTTCTCTGTTTTCTATTCCATTAACAGTCTCTCGCATCTCATCCATTCTGCTGTTAAGCCCGTCGATCGCTTGTCTGATTTCTGTATTGTCTTTCTTCAGTTCCCTCACTTCCTTCCTCAGCTCTTGCACATTTCTCTGTAGGTCCATCAGCATGGTTATGACTTTTATTCTAAATTCTTTTTCAGGGAGGCTGTGCATTTCCATCCCTTCAGACTCCCTCTCTGGGGTTGTCTGGTTGATTTTGGTCTGAACCATATTCTTCTGTCTTTTCATGGCTATAGAATTGGTCACTGATAGTTGCCACGTATGTCAGCTGGGCTCTTTAAGACTTTAAAAAGAGAAGAAAAAAAGAGAAAAAAAAAAGAAAAAAAAGAAGAAAGAAAGAAAGAAAGAAAAAAAGAAAGAAAAGAAAAAACAAAAACAAAACAAAAAACAACAACAACAAAAAAAATGCCCACTGAACGTAGATTCTGTGGGAATGCTGTAGGTGGCGCTATTGCCCCACTATTCCACAGCTGTGACTGCGCCGCTCCACAGGGCCCTTTATCGCTCTGGCAGGGGTGGGAATGAATAGGAGGCTGTTGATCTCAGTGAGAAGTGTTAAGTATGGCTACGCTTCCTCGGTCGCCAGCTAAGGTGTCTGAAACTCCTCTGGACTCCCCGCCTGCTGGGCTGAGTGTTCTGGGGCGATCCGGCTCCTCTGCTGGGCTCCTGTCTCTTTAAGACCGCTGAAGAAAGCACGCGCTTTTTTTTTCCTTCCCGTGAGCCGGCTGCAAGCACCCTGGCGCGTTCCCCGCTCAGATCCTGCCCCTCTGTCTCTCCAATCTCCGCCGCACTGCGCAATGTGGGTCAGCGCTCCCCGCGCAGATCCCCCGGGCTGGCTACTTCGCGGGGTGTGCTTCCACTCCCTCCCGGCTCTGAATCCTCTCCTCCCGCCGGTGCGCTGGGGTGGGGGAGGGCTCGGGTCCCGCCGGGTCGCGGCTCCGTATCTTACCCGCCCCTTGGGGTGCCGAGTCCTCTCGGGTGTAGCTGCACGCTGTGCGCTTTCCTGTGTATTCTCGTCTCTCTTTTAGGAATAGATGTATTTGCTGTGTTTTCATAGATAAATATAGTGTTGGGAGGAGATTTCTGCCGCCCTGCTCACACCGCCATCTTCCCGGAAGTCCAGAGAATGACTTTTAAAAGTTTTTCAGGATTGTTCTTACTGAACAGTGATCAATTGGTATTTACCAGGTACTCATTATACATTCAGGGTTTTTATAACTGGTAGGAGTGTGTGGCTATGTTTGTGTTAACGTAATTCCCAGCCATTCTTTAGCGCTGTAAACACTTATCAGTCCTATAATGTTCAACTCTGTATTATATGATTCATCTCATGCTCTGACTTCTGATCGAGTTTCCACTATTAGTTCTGACCTAAAGGTTTTTTATTGTCACTATTGTTTTTAGGTTGTTGAACATGTTTTGTGATTCCTTGTTTTTCTTGTTCAGTCCTGAATGGTAGACTTGGTAGACTTAAGTGTTAATACAACAGAAAGGACTTGCCCCTCTGGAAAGGATCACGTGAGTAACTTTTACAATTCTTTGTGCTCTTAACTGATTTTTTTATGGCAAGGCACACGTGTTTCAGAAGTCCCAGCCTTGCCCCAGGCAGCCAGTGGAATAGGGCTGCACCACAGTGGCTAGGGGCACAGCCCCTGCCGGCAGCCCACCCAGACTTGAATCTGGGCTGCCCTGCACACTAACTATGTCACCCATGGCTACTGGCTGAGCATCTTGTGCCTCAGTTTCCTCCATGTATAGAACTGAAGTGAATAATATTACCCCGACCCCATAGTGGTGGTAGAAGGATTAATGGTTTAATGCATTGATTGATGCATGCCTGGCCCATACTCAGCTCTCCTCCATATGTGTTGACTGTTAATTCCTACCTGCCAGGAAGCATTCAGTATTACCTTTTTTTCCCCCATGTAGCGATCTATAAATATTGTGTAGCTTCTCAATAATGATCACAGCATTTATTGAGCACTGGTTTTTGCAAGTGATGGAAACTGCTTTATCCCACGCCTCCTATTTTCATAGAGGGGCAGGAACACCCAGGCCCCGAGAGGACTCGTTATGAAGGGCTTCAGTCTGTCTTCCACACTCCTTCGCTTCCCTCTCCCTGCTCTAAGCCCCAAGCTACAAGGTCTTTGAGCTCCAGAGCCCCAGTGAGCCCAGCAGGTCCCTTCTGTATAGATTTGCCAGCTCAGTGGCAGGCTGCCCCTGGGGGAGCCCGTGCTGCCACCGTGGGGCCTGTGGGTGTGCCCTCCGTCCACACTCCTGGGCTTCGTCAGCATGAGGCAGTGCTTCAGGTTAAACATATCCCTCGATCCTGTCAGGGACACTGTCATTTCTTAAAATACATTTTATTCTAGAGACAACCTGGATGACTTTCCTTCTTTTAACTCTATGAAACCAGTAATCAGCCCCATATCCTGGGTGATTCCCAGAATTTATTACTGAAACCTTCCACCTCGTTCTGAATATGAGCAAGAGGTGGGGGAGGAGGAAATTGGTGCCATATTCAGGGAGAGGTGATTACATCAAGAATAGCAACTCTGATCCGTTTTAGACACCAAAGATAGGCCAAACTGGGGCTATAAGGGGTGTGACATGCCCAGGGAAAAACACCTTCCCACGAGCCTGATTTTGACCCTGAAGTCCTCATCTTACCAGGATGGTTGGCAATTCCTTGTCAGTCATTCTTGGGGTCTCCTCCCCTTCTCCTGTCCAGTATCCCTCCCATCAGAGTTGGGGGTTTGCAAGATTCCCAGAAACAGAGGGAGACTACCACTGCTTCCCCCACCCCACTGCCTGGTCCAGTGAGGTCCCTTAGGATACAGCAGTCTGCTTGTTCTGAGTTTTGCTGGGAGACAGAATTTTTGGCAAGGCTTCTAGACAGGCCACACAGCTGTGACCCAGAGGTATTTTCCCCCCACCCCCAAAACCACAGCACAGCAGAGGGCGAATCCTCTCCCAGGTCCTGGGGCCACATACCTATTTTCCCCATGCCCATCCCTTCCCAGTTTTGGGAAAGAAGCTCCTTCCCACCTCTTTTCCAGACCACTCCTCAACTCCCCTCAAATCCCATCTTCCCCAATAGGCCTCATGCTCACTGGACCCAGAGCCCAAAATACTCAACTCTTCCCAAGAAGTACAGGAAAATAATTGTATTCTATCCTCTAGAATGGGGCAGAGGGGTAGGAAAACAAGCAGAGCTTAGATGTGATCCTAAAACAATGAGGCTGACCTTAGATTTGGAGCAGTGGCTCTCAGCAGAAGGGTGGTTCCCTCCCCAGCCCTCCCCAGCCCTCCATGCCCTGGGGAAGCAGTCCAGCTTTTCCCAGATCACCGTGTGAACTCTCAGGGGCCCAGGTCCAGGCCCCTGTCCTGGGAAGTGCAGATGTCAGTCAGGCAAAGTGCTGTCAAGTGTCGACTCCCCCAGTGTTTAGGCCAGAAAGCTGAGGTCTCCAGGGATAGAAATAGGGAATGCAATGAGAGTAAGGAATCTTTAGTCCCTCCCTCCCTCTGTGATTTCGTGTGGGGGCTTTAACCTTGCCTCACAGCTGTCCGGTTGACCAGCTCACACTGTGAACCCGCAGCAGTCCCCTGCTAGTCCTGCAAGAGCTGAAAGTCTCCTAAACTTGGTCAGATCATGAGCCGGATTCTCCTATACATCAGCTCCCGCCTGGCTCAGGCCACCTACGTCAAGAGGCAGACATGAGTCTCCCTTGCTTCTGCATTCCAGCAGAGGCCATGAGAGCATGGGTGCCTGGGGCTCCTCGCTGTCAGGAGCCCCGCTTCCCGTTGCCCTGCCTAGGGGCTGAATGGACTGGCCTGACGCCAAATCACTGACCGGCCTAGAGTGGCATGGCCATGTATGAGGACCTTTTAAAATCTCCTGCTGTAACTTTTATCAGGTAAATTCGTATAAGCTAAGAGTTGTAGAGGATCAGAGTAGACAGCATTCCTTATGGGTTTCCAAATTCACCGTTTTTAGGAAGTCAAATAGTGGCATCACGAGGGGTTTGACATTGTAGCTGAAGGATATATTAAAGCAAGCCTGGGGCGCTGGAAGTCATGGATTATTTCTCTTGCATAAGTTGGAAAGAATATTTATTGGCGTTCATTAAATATGAAACTTTAGCTCCAGTCCTCTCTCTTCCCATCCCCCATCCACTTAAAATGGAACCATTTTGTGTCACTCTGGTGTGAAATGGGAAAGGTTATTTGTAGCTCAAATGTCCCCGCATTGACTTCAGCCTAGGTAAATCATGTGTGTCTGGGGAGGACAGCAGGCTGAGCTGTGGAAGGGCTCTGCTTGCAAACCTAATGCCTCTGTGTTTGTTCCTCCATCTGGAAGAGCCCAGGCCTCCTTCTTGGGGGGAGCTTCCTGGAGCAGAAGTCTATTCACTCCCCCTCGCCAGCCTGCTGAGCTTCTGTGAGCTTTGTGGCGCTCCTGCTCTGTGCCTGGCACGGTGCTAAGTGCTTTTGTGTACTTACTGATCTTGGTAGTTATCAGCTGAACGTTTGGGGATGGGAGGGTGGTGGGGAATGCTCAGGGCTGGTCAAGAGGAGGCCGGAAGGATATGGAGTACTGGGGGCACTGGATTCAGTAGCGATCCTTCTCTGGGAAATCAACCGGAGTTCTCAAGCTGTGTGCAAGAACGGAGGCCCAGATGTCCGCCATGCTTTGGCCTCTCTGCCTGGCAGCCGGACTGTGTGCGGAGCTGGCAGGCCAGCTTGATGCTGGTTTGCCAGGTAAGCAAATATGCCACATATTGCTTGTGGGGGGGGGGCAGGAAGCAAGGGAAGCTGCCACCATCGGAGACCACAGGTTCCCATCCACTGGAACTGGTTCCCTCTGACTAATGAGAATCATTTATTTTGCAAATGTGTCAAGTGGATTCTCTCAGAGAAAGCGCCTTCTTGATGGTGATGATTCTGAATTTTCTGACAGAAGATTAACCAAGTTTTTTTTTCCCTCCTTACCCCCAACACAATTCAAATCCTTTTCTTTCACCACTTAATCATTGAGGATCCAAGAAAGACAAACTAAATTTGGTATTAGCTTGTGCAAACCAGGACTTAGGAATCATAATTAAGCATGGGAGAAGTATTAAAATCATATAATTAATTTGATAGCAGAATAAATGACCTTTGGAGTGTCCATCCCGTTGGATGACCCAACTGGCTTATTTTTCCCTGTCCTAGCCACACACCCCACTTTGTAGCCCAGGCTTAAACATCTCCTTTGTGAACATTTTTCTGCTGTCTGGCAGGAAAGCTTGTGCACTGTCACATTGGGTGGATTTGCTTGATGGTGAATATCAGAGGTGTGGCCTGTACACTGCAGTTGACGTGTATGTGTAAAAGATGGGGCTTTTAAGTAAGCTTGGTGTGACCCTTGCCTCTGGCCCCATTAACTGTGTTATCTTAGGCAGGGTACCAGAGTCTTCTGTGCCCCAGTTCTCTCATGAAAAAGTGCAGATATGATAGCTCCTGACTCCATAGGCTTGTTGTAAGCATTCAGTAAGATAACACAGGCAAAATAGAAAGACCGATGCATGGTAGAGCTTAGTGGCACTAAATATTATTATTCTGTTTGTCACCATTTTGCCCAAGGGATGTCAGGGCCGTTCATCTTGAGGGTGACGTAGGATTTGTGTGGGCCTATAAATACTTTGGTTGGAATTCAGGGACCAAGATAGACAGATAACCGAATGCTGGGATAGTGTCTTCCACTCTTACTGGGGTATGAGCAAGTTCCAGGTAAGAAAGTGTGGAAAATAAAAGTGGAGGACCATGTAAAAGTTGGCATTCTTTTTCTATAGGAATCTGGAAGATGGCTTTTGGTTTTCTCTATGTGCCAGAAAGCCCTGAGAGTCTTAACCAGCTACAGCAGATAGCATCACACCACTCCCAGTACCAAGGGTCCCATCTCCCCTGTTACTCTTCAGGGTTATGAGTTTTATAATCCACAGGGTTCTGGGGATTTCCAGTGAGACCACATAGCCTTCCCACTCCAGTGCCTCTGAGACGGGGCATCTGTATAGAGTCTGGGAAAGTCCTTTTCTTCTTCATCTCTTCCCAGAGCTACACAGCCAGCCTGTTATAGGCAAAGTCAGAACAGGAACCCAGCCTCTGATTTCTTGTCTACATACTCCACCGCAGTCCCAGGTGCCCTACAATCCTAGCAGATTTCAGAAGCCCTCAGTTAGCTGCTGCTAGAAACTGACATTCTATAAATTTTGTGTTTTGCTTTTGTTTTATTTATATTATAATATAACACCAAGGCGAATCCAAGGACTTTGCTAGAAGGGGAAAAGGTAGGATGATTTGATGCATTTTTTTATGTGGCTCTGTGGTAGACGCCCCAGAGAAGGTGGGCCTGCCTGGGAGCAAGCAATGGCTTTCCACACAAGTCATCGCATCTTTTTTATTTTCTGCCTTTCATCATTCAGTCAGGATTTTTTTCCTGGTTACTTAGTGTATGAGAAAACAAACACCCTTTTCCTTCAGTCTTGTGGGAAGGTAGAAAAGCATGTAGTCACTTAAGATGGAGAATACTTCTATGGCCAAAGCACCTTCAGAGCTGGGCATAAGGGCACACTGAGCTGATGGAGGGAGCCTGCCCACCCTGGGGGACTTTGTTGTCTGATCTTTCACGTCTCGCTGCCTTCTCCATATGTGTGTGGTGGGTTACTGTCTGTCCTGCCTGCTCAGAAGGATTACAGAAGGAGCCTCTGGAAATGCCAGCTGGGACCCTTGCAGGTGGGGCACCAGGTGTGGGGCCTTCCCCAAGACTGGCATATCAGAGCCAGTCCCCGAGCCCGGGAGCCCGGACAGCACAGAGCCCCATCATGTCAGCCTGTCAGCAGCTCCCCAAGGACTTGGCCATCCTGCCCTCGGCTGACATCTCAGGTTTCCTCAGTCCCTTACGAGATGGAGAGGAAATGTATATTTTCAGTTTGGGAATAAAGATAAATCCCTAAATGTCAGACCTGAGGCTTTGAGTGAGCACATAAGGGCTGTTTTCATTTGGGGCCTGACTGAGCTGCATGAGTTCCCTGGCCCCCAAATACCCATCTACTGAAGCCCCAGAAGCTAACCCTTCTTGAGAGTCTTGGGGGGTAGATCCTGCACCTTGTCACCCTTTCCAGTAATGAGAGCTATTTGAAGCTCATGACAAGCTCTGGTGGTCATTGTTCTTCATGCAAAGGGCCTTTGCTAATACCCACTGGCATTTTCTAGTACAAATGGTCACTGTATCAATCCCCACAAAATGGAAATGCGAATGACACTGGGGGGTAAAATCAGTGCCCCTTGTATGTTGAGTAATCCTGGGAGGCAACAACTAGAAAGCATGTTGCGAGGAGTACCCACTGATAGAGGCAGTGCTTCTCAAACTGCATCCCTCGGAACTGTGAGGTTCCATGGACTGTGTCAGAGACTGAAGCAGGTGGGGGGTGGTCAGAGTCAGAAGGAAAGGGCAGGGGACTGGGAAGCCCCGTGGGCATGGCCCCAGGCCTCCAGCCTCCATTCAGGAACTTCTGCTTTCCTTCGTCCTTTATGTTGGGGTCCGCATACTGCTCCCTTGGCAGAAGGCGCCACTGCTTTTAAAAAGAGCTTGCAGACCACTGACTGATTCAGAGGTTCTATCCACAGAATTCAAGCTGTAACTATATTCACAGGAAAAAATAAATAAAAACCCGTTTACAAATCCAGCTCAATTAGCCCTTGCATAAAGTGACAGTGGACCTCGGCAAAATTGGACAGGATTCTGAGTCATCATCATCTTTTTCCCCTTTTGGATTCAGTTGAGGGTCCTTGCATCTGTCATCAATCCCCCTGCCCCTAATTCATAAGGTCTCCCTGCTCTGTGCATGAGAGACTTGCATGGACTCTGGCTGGAGAGGGAGCGGACTCAGCAGCCTTCACCAGCCCCCGGAAGGTTTCTGAATAAACCGCAGCAGTGATTCTCTTTTCTGCAAGGAGCAACTTCTCAACCCTTGAATGGTGGCCTGGGAGACAGGGCGGGGCAGGCCCAGAGGCAAATGCAGCTGCCTTGGGCCAAAAGGTAAAACACACGTTTTCAGGAAAACTAGAAAAATTTGCCTCAGGCAGGTCGCATTTGCACACTTGAGTTTCTATGTGGGCCCTTTTATATGGCTGTTTGCTTTACTTTTAAATAAAAAATGAGTGCCCACCAGCCAGTGAGCCTCGCAGGCCCTGAAAGGGTTTGCACGATGTTGCCCGCACCCCCACTCCCAGGCTCCCGGGTCAGAGGTGGACGGGCAGCATCAAGAGGGAAGTGCGGGGACAGGCGGGTAGGAGTCTGGGCTGGTTTTGTATGGCAAAGGGCAAGCAGGGGTGGGCCGTCTGAGAACGGGGCTGTCTCTGCTCAGGTTTCCAGAACAGGCCCTTGAAAACAATTTGCCTGCTAGAAAGACCAAAAAGGATCTTCATAGGGTCCCAGGCACAGCCGTGAAAGAAGGGTGAGCCTTTCCCTGGCTCTCCCGACAGACCACCATGGCACTGTATTGTCCCAGGCCAGCATTTCCCCAGTGCTTTTAGTTTGCCCCTGAAAAAAAAGCTAAGGTGGACAGCCACAGTTTCTGACACCTGTGAGCCGGCCTCAGCATCTGGGCTGCTGTGTTGTCCAGAGCCTGGAGTGGTGGGTCCACCGCTCCCTTCACGGGCAGGCAGGCGGCAGGCAGGGTGAGGCTGTGCACGTGCTGCTGAGAGCAGGAGCCTTGGAGTGGGTCATATCCTAGCCCTGTAGCCCTGCTGTCTCCTCTCTCTGAGCCCTCTGAGCCTCAGTTTCCCCAGCTCTGATGTGGGCGAAAGAGTGGAACTGCTTTATAAGGCTTCTGGAAGGATGAAAGAAGACAATCTGTATGCATCCCACGGCTCAGTCCTTGGCAGAGTGACCACTTGTGGAAGTATCAGCTATAATTACTTCGTTATTTTTGTTGGGAAGCAAATGCTCTAATGTAGTGTCTAGTAAGAGCTCATCGTTAGCAATAAAAAAGATCTGAGCTCCCGTCTCACCTGTGCCAATTGCTGGCTGTGTGATTCTGGAAAAATTCCTTGACCTCTCTGAGCTGCACGCCCCCCACTTTGCAGGGTAGAGATGATAATGCCCATCTCCCAAGTCACAGTGAGAAACAAAAGGAGGTCATGCAAACAAGTGTTTAGCACTGGGCCTGGCATGTAGCCGTCATGATGACAGATATCGTTAGTGATGCCAGCTCTCACATACGCTGTTCTCCAGTGAGAACAGAGGTGCTTGTTCCTAAAGCCTCCTCCTCAGAGTCAGTTCCCCCGGCCGAACCAGCGGTCAGCTGACAGGCATAAGCGCTGATCCCTGCAAGAGGGACAGGGCCCCCCACCCCTTTGGGGTCCTGCACTCTGGTCCCCTTAAGACTCCTCTTGGAGCTGCTCAGGCTCCTGGCTGGGGCAAGGACATCCTTGCTTTAAGCCTTTTTATTCTCATCAACGTTGGCAAAGATAATGCTCTCAAGGCCACCAGGTGACGGTGGAGGGTGTGAGGAGAGGTGAAGACCTGGCTGTGAATGTGAATCAAACGGACAGGATTTCACAGGATCTGGGTCTTTTTTTTTATTTTTTATGTGTAGCATAAAAACAAAGACTTTTCGTGAACATTCTGGAGCTGGAACTGGGATTTCTTGGCCTGTGTCACCCTCCCAGTCCCCTTCAGCTCTCTCCTCTGTTGACTGGAAGTGGGGCAGGGAGGCCCGGAATAGAGCGTGAGCTGACAAGGTGCTCTGGCCGAGGAGACGGCGTCCCCGCAGCCCCACTCAGAGACATCTCCGCTCAGTTGGGCTGCAGTCCATTTCCGAGTTGAGCTCATCCCTTTCACATCTTTAGGGGAAAGGAGCTTAGGATCTGCTGGCTTGGTCTGAGAACAGGAGTTCAAGACACTATTCTGAACCCAAATAAATAGCTGCAGAGGAGGCCGTGGAGCCATTTTGGAATGGGCCCGGACTTCTTGTTTCCTCAGCTTAACATCATGACTGTTTCATGTCAGCTACATATTTATTCACAGGACTGTTAGAAATAAAAGGGACCCCAAAGGACATTCAACCTGACCCCATCGCTTTGTGGGAGAAGGAAACTGAACCTCAGGTAAATAACTTATTCAGGAGCCACCTGGACTGTTCCCGCGACTGAACTCAAGATCCCCCCCTTGACTGTGAGTCTCAGCTCTTTCTCTCAGCTCCTCCCGTTTTACCACAGCTACAGGGGCAGCGGCTGCCACCTCCTTTCCCAGACCTGGTCCTCAGACTACCTGTTGGTGTCTATCTTCTCCATTCCTGTGGGTGTTGCTTACACCTCAGCCTCGCCCGGGTCTTTCAGGATTCAGCTAACTCATACGCGGAACTTTTGAAATTATATTAGATATAGAGGTCAGCTGTGGCTTCGCCCCACCGCTTTCTCGTGGTTGGGCTGTCCTCCTACTGACCCTGAAGAGGGAGCAAGTGTGGCAAATCCCACAAATCCCATGGGAGGCTTGCTAGAAGTCTCTCTACTGTGTTCTCAGCAGATTCCCTTCAAGTAGCAAAACCAGAGTTTGCAGTTCATCTTCTTTTTGTAGAATCCCTTGGGTTTGTTCCCTTCTCCTGTACATCCTTCCATTTCCTGCAAAGTTTGTTTTGGAAAACCAATTTCTAAAGGTTTTTGTTACTAATAATTTTGTTTGGTGAGAATTTTTAACCAAAATAACAAAAAGGGTCATTTCTTAAAGATGCGTTCTTAACTGTATTCGATCAATAGATTTGCCTGGTCTTCATGCTTTTAAAAAGAGGCATTCTTTCTATCTTGTTTTGCAAAGCTTTCCTGCATTCAGTGTAGCTTTCTAATAAAAAACTCAAATTCAGTGGTGTGTCTCTGAGGCAAATCAATTTAGTGCCAGGGCTGAGACTGTGGAGATGTAAATGTCCGATAGCACTGAGAACAGGAGTTTGCTTCAGCAGGATTTGTTAATGAAAATAAATCTAAAAAATTTTGCTTTCTGAAGTGAACAAGGAGGGCAAACGGCTGGCATGACTGAGGTGAAGCGTGCCACAGAGATTCCTGGAGAAAGCTGGGGCATTCTGCTCTCCAGAGGCAAAACCCAGGAAGGCTTTTGTGGTTTAATTCTTGCCCTGCCGATCCCCGGGGAGAATTTCCTAGTTTATCCTCCAGCCTATCAAAGTGAGTTGTGTGAGGGTCTACCAACCAGGTTAAATTTAAATCTACCCTTTTATTCTCATATATAAATGTTCAAGTTGAGGGGCACATTAATTACATCCCTAAACGTCTGGTGTGAAATTTGCTTTATGTTACATCTTCCAGTCTCCCTGGGTGCTTCCTACCCTGGGCTGCCGTTTTCCAGAAGCTATTCTGAGAGAGGCCAGGAAGCCAGACACCCTTCCTTCTGTATCCTGTGGCTCTGAGTGGACAGGAAGCTCATGGAAAGAACTGTGGATGAGATGCAAGGTTCTGGATCTTTCCTTGCCAACCTAGTCACACGGCCAGGGCAGGTGCCTTCCATGCTCCCCATCCTGGGGAAACTGAATGCTGGTCCCTTCCAAATATAAAACTGAAGAATTTTAGGGCTATGGAAAATGACATGATGTCACTGAGAAAGAAAGGAAAACCACGTCGATGAGTTAGAGGACCAATGTGGCAGAGAGATGCCCTACAGTGACCAGCCGCCCCTGTGTGTCTCAGACTGGAGGACTTCCCAGGGGGCAGAACTTTCAGTTCTAAAACCAGGAAAGCTCTGGACAAAACGGTCACCCTAGCCGCACTTATGTTGCCCCATGTCAGCCTCCCCCACACCTTAAAATAGAAGTGGGATAAGGGAAGCCCAACCTAAGAGGGATTTCTAAACCCAGTGGACTTTCTGCTGGAGCCTGGCTGATGAAAAGTGGAGGGGAGGTGCCAATCGCATTCCTCAAAAGATAACACCTTAAAGTGCAGTTGACACTGTAACCTGCTTCACTTGGGCTGCTGGGGACCAATATTAAAACTCACAGAAAATAGAAGCTGGAGCCTGTGAGGATTTTCAGTCCACCCCGCGCCCCTCCACCACCAAAAAGCAAAAAGAAAAGTCATCTCTATATTCCATAAGAAATCATTTCATCCTCTCCCTGTTCTGGGAGTGAGGCTTTCTCTCTAATGGATAGGCTGCCACCCTGTGGCCATAAGGGGGAATGTGGGAAAGTGCCGGTAATAGTGGAGAAGGAACTCTCCCTCAATCAATTCAGCTCCTGCCTGGTATAAGGCAGCAAGCGAAGGGCTCCAGCTAAGGCCATGACTAGCTTAGCAAGGATGGAACGAACTTGCTATGCGCATGTGATAAACAAATGTCCTTAGCACTTTGCTAGAGTGTGCCCAACAACCTGGAGAGGCAGGTAAACACTATTGTTACTATTTTACAGATGAGGAAACGGACTGAGAGGTTGTCACTTTTTTTAAGATGATGAAACAAAGAGCTAGAGTTTGAAAGCAGAACAGCTTGGTCCTAAAGCTCACGGCCTTCACCAGCTGGCTATCCTGGAGGTGAGATTAGCATGAGCAGAAACATAGGACAGCACAAATAGTCCGGATGGGAGTAGGTCACCCTGAATATATGGGGGAAACTCATTTGGTGGACATAAAGGATGGATGCAAGTGAGGGAGTGGCTCTCATGTCAAATGCAGTGGAATCCAGAGGACATGGGGAGAGAGAACTGGAGTTGTCAGGATTAAAGATAAAGGCAGAAGGCAGGATTTGAAGCAGCCGTTGAAAGGTAGGAATCAGATACACTGAGCAAGCTAAGCTTAGTGACCATGAAATAACAAACTGACAGAGTCCATGTGCAATAGCAGAAGGTACTATTAACCATATTTGCTATCATTAGTGAGCTAAGAGTTTTACACGTATCTCATTAATCTGCAAAAGCCCCATGATATCTTTATTATTATGACCCCCATGTTATAGGTAAGGAAACCAAGCCTTAGGTTGTCACTTACCCACAGTCATATCAATAGTTAGTGAGAGCTACAGTTTGAACTCAAGCCTTCTGGCTCAAAGCCTGTGCTAAAAGCGCATCATGTTTACCAGTGGAGGAAAACAAAGCTGGTGTGGGTATGGAGGCCGCCCCTTGTTCATAGCATTTCCGGAAGAGTTGAAGTCAAACAAGCAATAAGGGAGGGTTTGTGCAGGGGAGAGAGGGACCAGAATGCTAGGAACTGAAACAGGCCTGAAGGCAATGTTCTGGCTGATGAATACGTGGGAAGCCCTCTCCTTCCAGCCACCAATGTGGGCTGAGGGCTGCCTTCCTGCCACCAAGGGAGAGGACCTGGCAGCCCCTGTGTGGACTTTTCCACTCCCACCCCACTGGGAGATGCAGTGGGGTGACTCCTTCACTGATCAGTCACCTCGGGCAAGTTAGTTCACCTCTCTCTGGCTGGTTTCTCCCCTGTGATACGCGGAATCACCATTTTGCCCTGCATCCTGGAGTGAACCTACTTAGCATCTAGCACCATCATAGGAGAGAAAATTGTGAGAATCAAATGTAAGAACGGATGTAAAAGAACTCTGAAGAAGTGTGAGCTCTATGATGTATTCTGATTTCCTAAACTGAACGTATATGCCTATGGGAAAGCCTCCGTGTCACTATCCTGTGCAAAAAATGTGAAAGTGACATTTTTCTTTGTGAAGCTAGACACCTCATTTGAAAAGCCTTTCTATATTGGCTAAGTGTCATTCAGTTTCAAAGTTTTAGGAAAAGCCAACTCAAGTTTACTTAAAAAAAAAGTGGGGTTGGGGGATTGCCCCATGGGTCTGAAAGCCCAGGAATAGAGTGCCCCAAAGGATGATTAAATTTTACCAGGTTTCAGATACAACCACCTCACCCAGTCTCTCTCTCTCTCTCTCTCTCTCTCTCTCTCTCTCTGCCCTAGTGTTGTCAGAACGGCTCCATTTGCAGACAGGTGCCCCCCTCATTTTGGCAATATGGCCACCAAGCTCCAGACATCACACCCTGCAGGTTTAAGTTGAATGGAGAATAATACCTGCCTCTGTCTTTGTTCCACCATCCATGCAAACAGACCTCCTCCCATTCCCATTGGCTCCAGCTGGGTCATGGGACAGAGAAATGAAAAGCTCTGATTGGCTCAGCCCAGGTCCCATGCTCCACCCACCCATGCCCAGGAACTAACTGAAATGCAGGAGGACTGGCTATGCAAACAAAAAATGGGGGCTGTTGCAAAAAAAAAAAACCACAGGGAAAGAATTGCTGGGGAGATGAACTATCAATTAACAGATGCCCCCACATCATTACCTTGCCCTTCAGTCTGAGATACAGACACCCCCTGCATAAACAAATCTACTTTGTTCTGATGACTGGCTGATGATGACAGCAAAGCAGAGACTGCTGAAGCCTAATCTTTATTTCCTTAGACTTTGCGAAACCCAGAAGAATGGGAAGGCTAATGCTGAGGGTCAGGATGGCGTCCTCCTGGCTCAGCTCAAATGGCAGCTACAGTGGGAATTGGGCCTGACTCCTTAGCTGGTTATTGAAAGAGTTCGGGTGAACTTGGGCTGCCGGTTAGTTCCTGACCCAGGAAAGTGAACTCCTCCTGCAGCGTGCAGACCCCAGGTGGCTGCAGGTGCAACACTGAAACTCCCTGGACGTAAGGAATTCTCACCCAGAAGGGAAGGCACATGAGGGTCATGGCATGTGGTTCTGTCAATGATCTGAAAATTTTAGATGACGATTTACGGCTTCGTTGCTTTACTCTTAGCATTTCTCTCCTGCGTGGAATGTTTCCGGATCACTATTTCTTAAAAATTTTTATTGGACTCGTCTGGGTGCTTGAAAATGCAGCACTGATCCTAGACCTCATGATTCAGAACCGGGGCGGGGGGTGGGGAAGGAGGTACCAGACAGGAGTCTGCCTGCTTCACAAGGACTCTGGGTTGCTAAGTCCACTGAGGGTTGAGATAGTCTCCTATTATGTATAAATTTCCTCTGTAACTCATGTTTTATCAATTCCTAACTGCAAATCAGCCTCATATTCTAATTATTTTCCTCTGAATTCTAGAAGCAGCTCATTAGCTTAGAAAACATTATATTTAGGGGCCCTCATCTTGGAAAATTAAGGCAACCAAAGGGTTTTCAGAGGTATCCTGACATTTCTCCAACTATAGGTCATAGGCCCCCACGCAGTCTCGCGTTGACTTTTCACGGAGACTGGAAAAAGCTTTCTTCCGTTGTTGGCCTTGTATAGACAGTGTGGCCTCTCTGACTTCATGATGATCAGAGGCCATAATGGACAAAAGACAAAGCCAGCTGAGAGGGCATTGACAGGAAGCCTGCGAGGTAACTTAATTGAATTGGGGCAATTCAGATGGGGTAGCTGGTTCTCATTTAGGAAATTCAGGTTGAATAACCAGTTCCTTGTTAAAGGGGAGATGCAGTTTGAGTTCTGCGTCAGGCACTAGAAACGTAGCCAGTCCTGACACTGAGGTCTTGCCTCTGCTCATGCTCACTGGCATTTTAAATTCACTCAGTGTTTGTCTAAGTTCCTCCTCCCTGGGAGTTTTCTGAGGTCTGTTACTATTATTTTTTAATTTTATGGTAGTTTCCACGTCAAGTGATATTCTGGTTTGTCACAAGTGCATTTTGCAATGTTTGCCCTCCACTTATCTATTATTTTTCCTCTCAAAGTCTTCATTTCTCTTTCTTTTCCTTTCCTTTTCTTCCTTGGCCTTCTTTAACTATAGTAAAGATATCCTAATGTAGTTTCAAACCAAGACTCAAATTTGGGGGCTTGGTTCTTTTGAGAAAGGAAAAAGGTTTTGTGATTTCTCTGTCCATATCATGCACCTTAAAAAACCTTTTGGAGATAGCTTATACCTTCTTAAATAAGTAAATAATTATACCAGCTAATATTTACTATGTGCCAAGCACCATTCTATGTACTTTATAACCTAATTTTTACAATGATTCTAGGAGTCATGTTCCCCCATATTGCAGATGGGGAAACTGAGGCACAGAGGTTATGTGGCCCCCTCAGGGCCCACACTTAGAAGCAGGTAGAGCACGAAATGGACCTCAGATTTTGCGCTTCTCTACCACCTTGCGCCACCTCCCAAAAAGAATTTTAGCCTCACAGAAATGAGGCAACATCAAAGT
Organism: Smutsia gigantea; assembly: GCA_032199065.1. Lineage (NCBI taxonomy): Eukaryota > Metazoa > Chordata > Mammalia > Pholidota > Manidae > Smutsia > Smutsia gigantea. Next base: position 104,656 of record JAVSCE010019852.1, on the reverse strand, counting down.
CCCACTTAGGGTTCGTGGTATTTCTGATGAAGAAGATATTTGCTCCCATCCTAAGGGACGGGATTGAAGGGCTTAAGTGGATAAAACTTAAAAACTAACCTACTATTGATTTATGTGAAAAGATAAATTGGGCACCAGACAGGGAAATCCCTGGCTTTAGGTAATCTTGGGGAGTTAACCTGGGGGATGAGGCTTGTGAGATCTCTACAAAGCAAGGAGCATTTCATTGTACAGACAGTGATGTTTTGATCGCTACGTTTTCTGGAGCCAGTAGATATCAGGAAGTCTGACTTAGCCTTTTGACGTTCAACTCTATCTCAAATGCTAATGGAAATGTCGCTTGAGACAGGGACATCAATTCACCAGGTCTTCAGGAGAGCAGTAGGACCACTTCACACCTTCCAGTTTCACTAACTCCATGGCTTAGATAGCATGGCTTAAAATGCATGATGATCCTTTCATAAAGGAAACTAAGCAAGTAACTTAAAGCGACGAGGAATATCTTATCCACCCCCCACCCCCATTTTTATATAAATTTTCTTGTAGCAGAGATTGTTTTAAACAAAAAGTTAATGTTGCTGGGCAAATTATGCAGACAAAAAGTTTGAGTGAAATTTCAAGAAGGCAGGATGCAGTGGGTATAATGACTGTATTGAAATAAGTATATTAGTAACAGGAGTCCCTTGACACAATTAAGGAGATTATGTTCCAGAATTCGCCCACTCCATTGACCTTCCCATCAGCTTAATCCAAGGAGATTCTTAGAAGCCCTGGTGAGTTCTACTCAAAGACAAAGCTTTACCCCAAATGCCAGCTCTATTCAACTTTTGACTACCTCCATTAATAAAAAAAAATTGAGAAGACTGAACCCAAACCTACTTAGTGCTTCTGAAACTATCTGTGGAGATGGATTTTTTTCCTTTTCTAAAAAATAATCCACAGCCAATAGATGAATACATTTGTAAAACATAATAAAAATGACCTATTAGAAAAATTGAATTAAAAATACATCCAAAATGGAAGCCCAAATATTTAATTATTGAACAGGCATAGGATGGCATTTCATAAAAGTATAATCAGAATACACATAATAAGAAAAAAGGAAAATATTTACAATACTGTGCACACTGGTCATGGAAAGTCACCGTGGAAACTCCAGGTGATTACTGTCACATACTAGGTAGTGGCAATGTCAAATTGTTATAAAAGGTTCTAGATAACTTATTCCCAACTTCAGCATTTATATCTTCAGGGACCAATAATTAACCGTTCATGGACAACAGTGATCACCTGGGAGTTACTGGGACTCTGGTCTTAACTTCAACCTTCAATGCCCTTAAATATCCAAGGATCTGGAAATAAGGCGCCTAACATTGATTCAAACCATTTATCAGAGGACTATGAGAGCAGATGATGTATCTTTAGAATTCACGCATGGAGTTATGGATCAGAGAAGAAATTAGGACTTCTGGTTATTATAGAAAAGGGTGGGGGGAGGGGCAGCAGTGCCTGGGGTACTGGGTACCTGTTTAACTCGATCTGCAATAATTAAAGTCAAGGAGTGCCGGCTGGGAACAGTGCCAGCTGATTAGGCCTGCCCTGGGCTCTGCTGGCTCTGCCACCTGAGACTTTATTTATTTTATTTCATTTCATTCTATTCTGTTGTTACATTATTTTGAGGGCGATGAGAGGGATCTATGCTGGAACACCCGCCATATGCATTGGCACTTCTGTTTATGAGGAGGGAATAATCCTCTCACCTCCTTCCCTGACACCCCCAAGCCTCAACTCAGTCTTTTGTCTTCCCACCCTTTCTCTATTCATATCTGACCCCCACCTCCCTTGTATCTCCGCATTTACCAAAAATCTTACCCTGTTAGCATGCACCCCACAATGTGCCAAGGTCACGTTGATGGATAAACCAATGTGTGATTCAAACTATATGTATATTGATCAAGAAAAGCAACCTTGTTCATATATAATGTCACATACATAATGACAAAATCATATATTGGAAAGTTTCTAAAAATAATGCCTGCACATGATTATTGAAAGTTGTTTTTAGTGCTGTTTCCTTATTTAAAAAATAATGTCTGGAGGGAAAGTGAAAATTAGCAGAAAGAAGAAATCCTCCTAAGTCAGTATTTGTATAGAACTCAGTCATTCTTTTCCATAGTGTCAGAGATTCCATTGTCCAGCTATACCAAAATGGATGTATCAATGGACATTTGATTACACATTCAATTTTTTTCACTTTACATTGTAAACATTCCCATGCCATTAGGTAATCTTCTACCCTAGTGATTTAATGGCTACATAGTATTCTGTTGTAAGGATATGATACTTTATTTAACCCATACCATATTTTGCTTCCAAATGTCTGCTGTTACCAATAGTGTTACTTGTAAATATATCTTTGCCTTCATGATTATTTTTGTAGGTGAAGTCCATAGCCCTGTAAGCACTGTATCAAAGGGCATGGGAAATTCTGGGGCCTTCCTGAAGACTTGCCATATTGCTGAAGTCAATATGGGAAGATAAGATCTCCGACTGTGCAGAAAGGCAGGTCATCGTCCTAATCCTCCCTCTGCCGCTTAACCAAGCTGAGTGACCTTTGTTAAGGACTGACATTCTCTGAGCTTCAGTTGCCTCAAAATAACAGGGATGAAAATAAAAGCATTGGCTTCCCAGGACTGTTTTGAAGCTCAAGTAAAATCATGCATTTCAGGCCCTGAGCACAGTTCTTGGCCTAAGAAGTGGCCTTTGCCTTGGTCAGATGACATGTGAGTGAGGACACGTTTTTAGCTGCCTTCCATCTCCATCAGCTTCCACGAGTCTCAAACCGGGCATGGCTCCATAGTACATTTCAGGCAGGGAGAAGGGGTGTGGGGGCTGGAATTTCACAGGCATGCAGAACTGGTCTAGCTCTTCAGTAATGTAAATAAAACCTCCTGTGAACAAATGGTTATTAGATGAAAAGGGTTTAGGGCCTGAGTCTTCTGTGTGTTTTTCCCCCCTTTCTAGAAATGGGGGGCCTTCTTCCTTGATGAGCAAGATGACATGTCAGATTCTGAAATCCCAGGAGCTGAGGGAAGCCCCCTTTTGCCAGTTCCCACTCCCGGGTTCTTTGTGAAGTGCCCTGTGGACTAAGGAGAGAGAGAGAGAAATGACATCCACTGGTCTGCAGCAAAACTACACACATCTCCCTTTAATCTGCTTTGCTTGAAACCTACAAAGACTAAAATTGAGAAAGGCCCCAGGAAAGGGAGCAGTGTGTGGTTACCACTGTTTGCGAGCCCGAGGCCCTGTGTCTGCGCTTGCTTTTGCAGCAGGCACATTGTGTGTTTGCATTTTCCAGAAGGGATAAATCACACAAACAGAGCACCTTGGAAATCCTTCAGGGAGTCCAGCTCTGCTCCAGCCCCCTCCTGTTAAACACATGCCTCATTCTCCAGGCTGTAGAGAGTGTCACACACACTACCCTTTCTGAAGAGCTTTTTCTGGAAAACTCATTCTTGGAGAGAACTTCCTTTGTGCGATAGTTCAGCCTTTTAGACTAAACAGATGATGAGAAAATCATGAAGCATAGGAAAAAAGGGTTCCTTTTGGTAAATAGAGAAGGGAAGGAGTTGATTTGGGTTTGACATTCTCTCTGATTCCTATGCTCCATATTGTGACAGCGGCACCCAAGCCAAGAACGATACTGAGGAACAGACCCTCTTTTTCACTGTGTCCTGTTTTCTCTTTGTTTTCTCATTGCTTGGATGGTGCTGTGAGCCTGTCTGGCCTCCAAGTGCATATCTTGTCCTCTCCAGGCCCCAACACGGACTTGCGGTATTTGGCCTACAGAGCAACATTCATTTCAAATCAAAGCTTTGAAGGTTGGTCTGGTTTGAAAACAATCAGAGAGCATGGGATTCCTTGGCATGTGGGCCTTTCGGGGCTACGTGGAAAGGAAAGTCCAGTTTCCCAGGAATGAGCCTACTGATGTTGGAGAACAGCCTCCTGGTTGATGGGCCTGCCTTTGAAGCTAAAGCCGGGGCAGTGTCCCCTGTCCTGTGTTCCTGTCTTCCTCCGGTTGGGCTGGTCTGTGGTGCGCACATCCTGTTTTTATTACGTGGTGCATTTCGTTTTCAGCCCCTTCCACTCCCGCCACCCCAAGCAAGCCCCAGTCCCGTGAGATGAGTCCCAGAGCCATTAGCGTGCTGAGGGAGTCAGGGCAGGTGACAGTGCCCGCCCAAGGTTGAGCTTCCAACTGAGAAGGGAGGGAATCTTGGACAGGCAATTTCAGGAGACAGTTAAAAGATTAGATAGTAAATTTACTTAACGGAGACTAATCGCCCAGGACTGGGTTTCATATCCTGTTTTGAAATAATGTATTTTCTTTTGTGCTCTGGTCTGAATCTGTCAACCCTCCTCTAATAATGAGAGGCAGTGGATTTTTAATCTTTGACCCTCTTCCGTATAATCTAATCACAGTGGTTTTCTGATCCCCTTCTCCTTATTTGGTGAAGTTTAAGAAAGAGAAAGAATTCATTTCTCTGGCCTTGCTGGCCATTCCCTACTTCTTGTAGGAGGCTGGGTTGACCTGTAAAAATCAGACTCTACCTGTTAGGTGTTTTCACCTCTGTGGGGAGCAGGAGGGGAGAAAAGCACAGAAAGGAAAGGGAGGCCAAAGGCTCTTGGGAATCAGAGGAATGACGGGTGGCAAACAGAAAGCACAGTAAAACATGTGTGACGTCTGTTTCATACCAAGGCAGCATGCTGAGTCACAAAATGGGAACAGTCTTAGGTGAGGCAGACCTCCTCGCACACAGTCTCTGAGTTTAATAGAGCTAGACAGGAGACCCAGGTGATCCTCTGCCTGCCTACACGTGGAAGCCTGTACACATTTGGCGTCCTCCCCATCCCTTTCAAGCTGGGAGGTCTTGGGGGGCTTCTCTCCTACCTCTCTGGGTTTGGCTCATAGGTGGTGCTTGACCCCAGGCAACCTACTGAGCTCTTCCCCTGGGTAGGGCGGCTCGATGAGGCACCTCTCCAGGCTCTCACTTTGGGAGTCCCCTCAACAGGAATCCTGGAGGCTGGGAGGCTGGGCTCAGTTCGGAAGAGAAATGGAAGAAAGTGAACAGATGAATGCTTTCACTGTCCCTCCTGCCCATCTCTTCCTATCCGTGTGATTGTTACTTGATTGGTGGCAGAAGCATAGACAAAATCTCCATCCCCTCCCTCTGCACATTTGCCACCTCTCAGGCATCAGAGACACTCCAGATAAGCCAAGTCCTTAGGCTGCTTAGCTAGTGTTACCTGCTTGAAAGCGACAAAACACAACCAAACCTAGTTAAATAAAAAGGAATTTTTTGAAAGCATATGGTGGGGCCGGGGGGTGGGGGGCGTGCATCTCAAAACAAAGAGAAGACAGAGAAACAGGGCCTGCAAAGACAGGCACTGATCATCTTCAGAGGGTCTTGGGAGCAGTGATGGCTCGACAGTCATACCCAGCACCAGTGCTAATGAATACATGCCTACTGCATTCCGGTTTTTTTTGGTTCCTTTGTTTATAATTTCAGTGTCACAAAGAGAGAATCTCATTGGCCCAGCTTGAGCCATGCATGCATTGACCATGGAAGGTAGAGCATCTTGATTAACAGCCCTGCCAGAATGTATGCCGAGAGAGGCAATTTCTCAGCAAGCAATAAAACAGTGTGCTGTTATCCAAAGAAGATGAAGATGGTGGTGGCAGCCAAACACCAACAAATTTCTGCCAAATGGCCCCCATTCCATGTCCCACTAGGACGTGACCTTGCTATGTCAGTCTTGCCATGGCAGCATACAGAGCAGACAGAGCAGACGAGGCATTATAAGAGACCCTGGTGACACTCTTCTCTGGCCTCCTTCCCTTCACTGAACCACCAGCCTCCTGTCACTATCGGAATGGACATATAGGCTCCCAGAATTTGACCTTTTGAATTGAGGTTGTTTTATTTCTTTTGAATCTCCAAGGTTCCAGCCTCCACTTGTCTTCATTAATGTCCCTCCTGGGCCCCTTTGTCCCCCCTTCACATCCCTGCCACCACTCTGATCCCTGTCCCACACCCTCCCCCTAATTCACAGCTAAGATAAATAATTCATAGGCGACATAAATATCCAGCCCCCTTCGGCAGTTCTGTGTAATTACCTCCCTGGTGTGCATTGGCTTCACCCTTATGGGAAATGTGAGAAGGGTAACGGGTCCTTTTAGCCTGTGAATGGTGCTTTATTATTTTGATGCATGAATGCGGAAGGAATAAGAGACAAAATAAAGTTAATAATACATTGCAGTGTAGATAATTCATCACTTAAATCAATAAAACTGCAGGTCACTGAACTGGAACCGGTGTTACTGTGATCCAAACATGGAATTAATAATTGAAACTACACTGATCTGTCTTCCTGGAATGGGAAGACAGACAACCCCTGGGATAGATACATACAGCGCAGAAGGAACAAGGCGATAGAGATAGACAGATGATTCATTTAATTCCTACAGCTGTCACATACAGTAAATATGAAAATCTGCTTTCTATCTGGAATCAGCCTCATTTGGGAGCGAGGTTAGCTGAATTATATCCTCAGCTGTGTGTTTATTTTTTCATTTATTGTAGGAATCTAAAATGATTGGGTAGCCGCATTCTCTGAGGCTGAAAAGGCTCTCTAACAATGACTAGGCAGTAGTGTGCACAGCATATGTGGCCCCATTAACTCCTCTACACCTACACCTACCTGAAAACTCAGCTCCTCAATTTCTCTCTGAGTCCCAGTTTCCCTTTCTGCAGAAGGAGATAATGATAGCACCTACTTCACAAAGCCCTTGAGGACTGACTGAGGTAATGACTGAAAAGCATTTAGAATTATGGTGGCACCTGGTACCCTCTTGGTGGTGGTCATGGAGTTCCTAAGCCAGCGTAAGGCTGAAGTGGGTGGTTTATGGAGAGGTGTTTATTGCTGTTTAAAGTTAAATCAACCCTAGCTGCTTTGGCCCTTGAAGAAGTGTTATCAATTGTAGAAGTTAATCTCTGTCCTGCTGCTTTCTGCTTGTGAGAATGTGAATGGATGGGACCCTGAGCAGGGCCCGCTGAGAGATCTGGGTGCATTGTGAAAGTGGGCCCTCCACATGGAGATGGGGACTCAGCAGAGTTAAATTGTCCTAGTAAAGTGGAGGAAGTGAAGAACAGGTTTCTAGAGGGCTCTTTCAAGAGAAGGAAGCAAAGGAGCGGATCCGGGGAAGAATGCAGGAGTTTGAGCCTTACAGAAAAAAGGTGTCTGAATTTTTTAAGAACAGAGATGCTTAAAATTCATTTTGAAACCTCCCTCCATCTCCACAACCTTCATATCTGTATGTATCCTATACAAACGCTGTGTGTATCTGTGGGGATGGGTGTGATGTTCATAAACAAAGGAAAAAGACTTGGGTTTCCTGACCAAGGTGACATGGCCCATGGCAGGAACACCACACGTGAGGTCGGCCAGATGATCCATAATCTGACCTATTGTAACAGAAGTAGGACTGCAGAACCAAACTGACTAGGAAGAGCCTTGGGGTTAAGAATCTCTCCCCCAGGCCCTGGAGAGACCGGTGGACACAGGGCTTCCTCCGTAAGTGACGTGGGTCCTCGCCCATTGCATTTGCTCCGCCACCTACCCCTGTGTGGCCTGAGGAGGGTCTGGCTGGATGTCATCTGCCAGGGTTATGGAAGTCCTTTGTTCCAGAAGTCCCTTCCTATGTGTGCCTGCATTTCTGTTCAGTGTAGGGTCTATTTGTCCCTGGTAGTGGCTTCTCTCCCTAACCAGAGCACCAGTCTGAGGACAGTATGGGGATGTGTGGTCAACCCTGGCAAAGAGAATGATGGAAGGCCAGCCCTGTAAGACCAAGGAGGGAGAGCCAGCAAATGAGCAGGAATTTCAAGAAGGGATTTTCCCAGTCCTTTGCCCATCCACAGAGGAGAGGCTAGAGGCGTGTTAGCAGGTGGAAGAACAGGGCCACCTCCTCTTGGGGATCTCCTGGAGCCCTGCAGCCATGGGATCAGACTTGTAGGAATCAGGCAGCCAGAATGCCTCGGCAGAGGACAGTGGCACTGTTTCTGGAGGAAAATACAATACAGTCCAATTGATTCAAGCATTTGGTTATGAAGTCAGCAGTGAGTGTACTGAAAATCTCTTGAATCACCCTTAAATCTCCAGAACGTGATTGCTTCAAAACTTAAAAGAAGCCAAAAAGGAACTTACTTTGCAAAATTTTGTTTTCTTCTGGGACCCAACCTTCCATGGAGTAGAGGCCAAGATCTATCTTGAACTAGAAAGATGATGGGGTCAACAAAGGATTTCTCTCTTTTTGCTGAGTAATATGATTCTGTTCCCTAAATTAGATGCCCCTACTGACTTATTGATGTGATTTCAGTAAATAATGTTAAGAGTGAAGAAAGCAGTGAACCAAGAGCAAATGTTTTCAGTCTGAGGTCTAGCTCCACTGCAAACTAGCTGTGTGATCTTGAATAAGAAAACTGACTTCTCTGGGTATAAGTCCTCTAAACTTTGAAACAAACTCAGTTTGTTTTAGTGAAAAAACTTAGATAGGTACATGGGTCGATAAATCGATCCTAGCTTTAAACAAAATGCTTAATTTAAGTGTCCGAACCAGAGGAGAATGACATGCTTTTATAATTATGGTTTTATAGTTATCTGTATTTTTCATGAAAGTCCTATGAGCTAGAAATCCAACATTTGCCCCTTGGTATTGTTGAATTGGATTATACGTGGCCAGAATATATATACAAAGTGTTGAATATATCCTATATTAGTATTAAAAGCAGCTAATGTTTATGATGCCTTCCTCTTAAACTAAGAAAAATCCTTCCATTCTATGTTCTCAATGCTGTGTGTGTTGGGGATAAAGAAGATAAATGAGAGGCAAGTCTTGGTCGACTGTTTGGTACCTCATAGACAACTTTGGAGGACTCATAATATTATAAAGAATGTGAGAGCCTTGATATTTAGGACTTTGTTAGTTTACACTTTTAGGGAATTTACTTCTCAGAGTCTGAATTTACTCAAACAAAGCATGAGGATATTAGACCAAACCAATCACATTTTTTTACTGGGTTCTCTGGACATCCCATGGACCTTTTCAGGGATGTGGAGTAGGGAGAAAGGACTCGAGGAAAATCCTAGCTGTCAAGACTGCACATTCCTCTGGGCCCCTTCTTTCAAAGATACGGCTCTACTTTTGTCTGATTTATATATTAAGGTTTCCATGTCAGATTTCATTTAAGGAAAGGGTTCACAGTGAGAGAAAAAATAGATAGGTGATCTTTAAAGTCTTACATCTCCAATGCCTACATCTTTGTGATGCTTAAATAGAGAAACAGACAAAAATCTGAGTTCATGAATCCTGGGAAGAGGAGTCCTGAGCAGAATACCCAGCCCCTCTGCTAGTTTCCAAAAATGGGTATAGATTCCTTTCCATCATTCAAGTCACACCAGGGCCATGAAACCAACATGCAGTCAATTGTTGTATTCACAATATCTGTATTCCATAAAGTCACCTTGAACACTGCACTAGTGAATACTGAATCAAGGCTCCAAGGTGAAATATGTACACACACACACACACACATCTCAGATTATCATCTTAAATCCTAAAAACAGCTCATCCTGGTAGATTCTATTTTTTCTACTTTACGAAGAAAAAACAGAAGTGTTAAGTGGCTTGCCTGAGGCCACCTTACTGAAAGGTGCCAGAGTCAGGATTAAACTGTACCCAGCTGGCCTGATCCTCTTGCACTACACAGTCTAGCCCAGGTTCTCCACCTCTATGCAGTCTCTGTGAGACCAGAGACGAGAAGGCAGAGTATTGCCTTCTTTGATCTCAGCTGGGAACCTGCACATGGGCAACTCAAATTTTTGGCCTCCCTGTGCATGTCCACAAATGATCACAAAAGCACTATGAGTATCAGTTTTTGTATTACAAATAAATTTTAGCAAGTAAGAAAATACACAAGGATGGAATCTGTGAATAATGAGGATCAGGTGCTTATGGAAAGCCAGCCATTTGCATTCTAGCCAAAACTAGGGAAATTATCCAATCTAGGTTCTGCTGTTCATGTGCACAGTACATTTTATGTACCTATTTGCCTCTCATGGTAATCTGTTGGTCAAACAATCTGGGTGGGACCCCTTGAACAAATCAGAATTTTCCCATTCTAGTTAATGAAAAAATAAAATTGAAAAGGAATGCTTTGTAAGATTAAAATGTAATTACATATAACATTCCCTCCTTCTCACCATCACCCCTACTTTTCTGAGCTCCACCATTCACAGCTACCTCCCCTGACCCCCACCCTTCCAAAGGAGAGTCTTATCTTTAAGACTTTTAGAGTCTTACCTAGTTTCTGGATGTCTTGTGATGTAAAATATGGAGAATGGGTGGACAGACAGGCCGTGAGAGGTGGTAAAATGACAGGATTGACTGAAGGGGGGGAGTGTGTTGGCAGCTAAGAGCGTGCAGAGCGGCCATGAAGCCCATCCGTGGAGACATGTGGAGGTCAGGACAAAGGGTGTCTGAGTTTTCTTCCAATAATTTAAGAGATTCAAATAAATATCAGAATTCCCTTTTAACCACCTGTGCTTGCCTAATTGCTTCTTTACGTGTAACTCCATGTAGAAACAAGACCACAGGGACCTTAGTTTTAGCAGGGTTTGAGGACAAACCTAAAGTTTATGTCTATTGATGTGTGTGTGTATTTGTGTAATTTTACAGCATTCTTTTTCTGTATTGAAGTCATTAGAGAACAGGAAGGTGGCTGTGGATGGAGTTAATGAAGGTGGATATCTCTTCTTTTCTGGAAGAATGAATACAAAATTTGAGGGGAACCTTAAATGTCAGGATCAGCCTACGTATGTCTTTCTGTTTGGTTCTCCTATGAGGAAAAACAAACCTGCATAATATCTAGGAGTTAGTCTTTCCTCTTATGTTACTTAGAGTGTGTAAGCCTCAGGTCCCTCATCTGTAAACTTGGGATGATAACTGCACTTCTCTCAGGCCCGTTACATGAGTACTCATTCAATGAGATACACTTAGCACAGTTCCAAATACCAACTAACTTGCAGGCGGGTGGATCCCTATAGGACCCACCTCCTTCATTCACTCATCCAACAAACAATTACCAAGCATTTTTATGTTTGTATTATTGTTAGGATAATGGTTCTTACCATCCTGTTAGTGGGAAACTTTACTCAAAGAGAAGTTTTAGAAAGTTATTTCTAGAGAGAAATGAAGATGTATGTCCACATAAAACCTTGTACACAGATGTTTATAGCAGCATTCATAATAACCAAAAAGTAGAAACAATCCAAATGTCCATAATGGACAAGTGAATAAACAAAATATGGCATATCCATACAATGGTATATTATTCAGCCATAAAATATAACAAAGTACTGACATATGCTACCACATGGGTGAATCTTGACAACATTATGCTAAGTGAAAGAAGCCCTTCATGAAATACCACAGGACAATCCAGAATGGGGATAGATAGAGAAAAAAGTAGTTCACTGGTTGCTCAGGGCTGGGGGTAGGGCAGAGATGGGGGGACCGGGGGACAGCTAAAGGTCGTGGGATTTCTCTTTGAGGTGAGGGAAACTGTATAAATGGACTACAGCGATAGCTGCACGTAACTATGAATATACTAAAAGCCATCGATTTGTACACTTCAAATGGATGAATTATAAAGTATATGAACTATGTCTCAACCGATCTGCTGAAAACTTTTCAATGAAAAAAGGAAAAAAAAAGTTACGTGTCTGAATGATTTTGCTTCTGACCATGAATCCACTACCAATTGTTAGAAAACTGTCTTATATTCATGACAGACATGGAAAGCAAGACAGAAGGAATCTGTGTGTGCCCCTCGTTCCTTCGGGCTCTGCAAAGACAATACCCAGAATCAATGCTAAGCTGAAGAATTTCAAAGGTCATCTAAGGAAAGCATGCCCCAGTCACTGCCAGCACTTCAAGTCAGCCAAACACTTCTTAATCTCTGCTTTTACCAGGAAATTACACCTAGAGAGGAGAAGGGAACCTAAAAATCCATGTGGGGGATATTTGTGGCACAGCCTGGTGGGGAGGAAGGACTTGGGAAAGAATGTGTGTGACTCCGGGATGGGAGGAGGAAGGAGAGTGACAACAGCTGTCCTGGAGTGTGGATGACATGTTGCACGCTGCTCACACCCAGCGCAAGGCACAAGCCGACTCTGAGTTAAACCAGGCGGAGACAGGTGTGAGGGCACAGAGGACAGCGGAGGAAGAGGAAGACAGGGAAGCCGCAGCCATGGAACCCCCAGGGTGAGTTTCATACCACACCAGGTCATCTTCCTTAATCCCTAGGACACCCTTAAAAAGTAGGTGCTATTATACACTTTCACAGATGAGGAAGCTGAGGCTCTGAATGGTGATGTGTCTTTTCAGAAGGTACTCAATTAACGGGTAAGGAAACTGAAATTAAGCATGCAAGTGAGGGTGTCTTCACCAACATTGTCCTAAAGCAGGCCTGGGAAATGGGTCGCCATAATCCACCCATTGCTCCAGCCAGAAACCTAGGAGTCTTTCTTCATTCTCTGGTTTCAGCCACGCTTTGTCCCCCAACCCGTCCATCAGCAGGCCAGGTTAGAGCAGACTCCTCGCCTGGTGCCTCAAGGTCATGCACAGCCTGGCTGCTCCTTCCCTGGGAAAATGCTTCAGGAGAAGATGGGAAGATGGGGAGGAGGATGCTCTCCAGAGATACCACAAAGAGGAAATGTCCTGAGCAGACATTTCTGGGTAACAGAGGGCTCTGGGATGTCCTGGTTTTCTGCTTATTTGCTGTGAACATCTGAACACCTTTCCCATGCATTTGTCTCCATGTAGTTAGTGAAGGTGTTTTTTGAAGAATGAAATCCACTTCTCAGTGATTGAAAACCGATAGCCCAGGAGGCAGGAAATAGGGACGCTCAAGTTTGGATTCGGCCATGGGGTGCAGTTGTGAAGTCTTGTTCCTGGGCTGGGTATAGGAAGGGGCAGGACTGACAAGGAAAAGGCAAACTCCAGTCTGGTTTAGCTCACATTAGGTACAGCCATGTTGAGAAACAGGAATAGAGGAAATGACTCTGGTCCCTGCGATACAGTGCAACGGTGCTAGCCAGCTTGTCGTCTCAGACCAGATCCCCGAACCTCTCAGGTTCTAATGCAGGCATAGAGTGCGAGAGCCCTGTGCCAAACCACTCCAGGACAACTTGTCTGTGATGTCAGGTGGTTCACACATGATAACATCGAGGACGGCGAAGATGAGAGCGATGGGCAATACAGGCACCCTTGCCCTGTGACGATGCTGAGCATACTTGGTGCGCTTTCTCTCGTTCTACACAGACCTGATTCCATGAGAGCAGGACACTTGCCTTTTTCACCACTGAATCACCAGCCTCTGAGTAGCATCTGGCTTCGAGAAAATGTTTGGTAATTGTCTGTTGGATGAATGAGTGAAGGAGGCAGGTCCTATCATGACCCGCCAGCCTGCGAGCCCCTTTAATGCAAGGGCCTTTTTGGCGGTGGTTGGCCACCACAGATACATACGATGCCTAGAAAACACCTGACATAAAATAAGCCTTCAATAAATAGTTGCTAAATAAAGAATTCCATGTTTCACAGATGAGGAGACTGAGGCCTTGGGAGATTATATAAGCTCCTCATGGTCACGCAGTCAGGAAGTGCTGAAGTGGTGACAATCCAGCCTCTTAATTATTATAAGAAAAGGGTACTTATGGCTTACGGGTGGGAGTAAGAAACCTCATAGAAAAGAGTAGGCGAGGTGCGGGAGTGAGTTTGAGGTAACCCACACACACACACAAAATCTTATAACTGTGGCTTTAAGCGATGTAGTTTGTGGACAGAGGGCAGCTGTGCTGGTCTCCTGTTTTCTTACAGTGTTCAGTTTAGAAAAGTTTTCTGCTTTGTCTTATTTTTAAAGGGTGGCAAGGAAGAATTAGGATGTTAATGGTCTTACATCACCAGGAGAAATGTTTCAAGGCCTCGAAAGAGAACCTGTGAATAGCGTTCCCTTGTCCATTTGCAGGAGCTCGGGCCGCACCAGGAAGGGACAGCAAGTTCATGGAAGTGCACCGGTCACGAATTCTCATTCGCTTTTATCAAGTTGTCAGCTCCTAACCTGTCAGAAAACCATCTAGATGTGCTAGAGTTTATCAGCCAGGGGGAGCGGAGCTGCCGCGTCCCCCTGCTCCCCCTGCTGATAGCTCGGTGGCTGTTTTCAGGGCGACCTGAGAGAGGGACGGGGTCTGCCCTGCTGCTGTTGCCCTGAACAGGAGAAAACCCGAAACAAACCAACGGAGCCCCGCAAGTCAGGGTAGCATGGGAGCCACCAGTGGGAGCACCCCTGGCCAGGGGTCACCTGGGTTAGCTTTGTCCATTTCTGTCCAGTCAAACAGCACCTGGATGGACAGTAAGCAGCTTGAGGTCCAACATGTCAACTGAAAGAAAATTAATCCAAAAACCTCTGTATAATTTCTTCAGCACACCCTAAAATTGACTCCCCACTTGTCTGCATTCAGGTTGAGCTCATTTAACTGCTTCCACTGTGTATGTTTAAAGAGAAAACAGCAGAAGCAGCTCAGGGGCTAAGATAAACCGAAACACAGAACTGCAACAACAGTTCTTTCATTTTATTCCTCAGATGACCTTGTTCCTCTCTGATGCTTAAGACAAAAATGCCTCTGTTTTGAAGTGATCAATTATTATTATTATTGTAAGTTTGGTGTCTCTGGAAAAAAGAAACAGTAGTTTTTTTTAAGCAAAAGTTCTGTAGACGAGGAAAGCAAAACCCCAGTTACAGAGTTTAACTGAGTTTTCTTCTGCTTCTGAAAATGTCAGTTCACAATTGGCATTATTGTCACCATTTTATTAAGATCAGAGAAGTAGAATGATTGGCCCAAGGTTATACAGCTAGAAAGAGTCAGCACTCAGACAGACCTAAGTTTGAGTTTTGTGTAGGAAATCCTGGTCAGGAGGGCAAAGACCTACATACAGAGGTCTGTAGCCGAGACACTGTGGTGCAGGAGATAGATTTGGCAGACAGGAGGGGTCACTACCGCTACAGGAGCAGATTTTGTTGATGGGAGGAGGGAACTGGATTGCTATGGATGAGCAAGCTAAGGTTTATGTCATAGAGGACATGAGATTTGTTTGCCCCTTGAAGACAAGTACTTCAAAAGAGAATACAATTAGGATGTCAGGAGGATTTCCTTTCTAATGCACCCAAGAGAGCCAACTACCAAGATACCTTCCAGAGTTTACAGGCATGCTGCTGACAGTGACAGCGCCTGCCTGGACGGTGGCAGGGATGGGATTCTGCAGCTGCCCATGTGTGGAGACTGGAGCTCCCATCCCAGCCATATTTGGGGAGCAAAGAGTTTGAAATTCCAGGTTAACAGGGAGAGGCAAATGAGAAGATTTACATCTTGTGCAAGGAGATGCAGGAAGGGTAACAGTTGAGCAAGGGCATGGGGGGAAGCCAAGAGTGGGTAGCCTTGCTGATAAGGAGAGTGATGCGAAATATCCCCAGCTCCACTGGCCTGGGAAAGCAAAGGAGGAGGGAGGCTGGAGGGAAGGAATGCCATGTTTAACAGGAGGGCAGCGATAAATAATTCTTTATCTTTATGTTCAGGGAGGAGCGTGGTGAGGAATCTTAAAAACCTGCTCTCTTTTCCAAGGCTCAGGGAGTGCGGTGAGGAGGGAGTCTGGATGCCTGCCAGGGCAGGTGACCAGAGCTGGGGAGGAGAATCTGATGCAAGCACGGTGATGCTTGTAGGAGGTGCGAGAGTGTTGAGAGTGCAGACCTCGTCTTTTCTGCCAGTTTGCCACGGTAAGAAGTAAAGTGGGAAACCATTGCGTTATCCTTCCTGCAGAGGACAGCTGACCACATCAGATGTGGCAGTTGTAGAGCTGTGAGAGGCACAGGTGCAATGAAGGGGGTGAAAAAAACCCTCAAAGATTTGAGACGGGGGTGCCAGGGGAACACAAACACCGTCTAAAAAACTTATACAAATGTAATGTAGTCACTGTCAAAAAAAGACATGATACAGAGAAGCCAAAAAATAAGAAGAATTTACCCATAGTCCCTCACTTGGAAATAGTCACTATTAATATTTTGGTGCAGTTTTCCATCAGACCTTCTTCTCCCTTTTACACATACACACACACTTATATTTATAGCATTGGATTACATAATGCATACTCTTTAGAAACCTCCATTTTCATTAAAAATATATACAGAGCATTTGTCTCATTTTTTGAATACTATCCTCCTTTTAAATGGCTGCTGGTCTTCCACTGAGTGGTGGCCATGACATCCAGGGACAACAGTTGGGAAGCTTAGGTGGTTTCCAGTTTTTCCAACACCAGAAATGCTCCATGAACAGCCTTGTGTGTATAGTTTTTTGTACTTTTGTGAGGTTATTTCCTTACAAGCAGAGTTGCTAAATAAAAGGTTATGCACACATTAAGAGCTTTTGAGATATATTGCCAAATTGCCCAACTGAAAGGCATTGCCAGTTTATGTTCTTTCCAGCGGTGAGCGCATTTGTCTCTCCCCATTCTCACTTTCACAAGGTATCATCATTAAAAAAAAAAAAATTGTTAATGCTGCTGAAGTTTGGGAGGCTGGAAGGAACTCCATGACCTAACTGCACCTTGAACCCCCACAGAACTCTTCAGGCAGAAAAAGTTTAAGCATTGGAGATAGTGAGAGCCCCGGAGGTGTTTCTGGGGGAATCAAAACCACCTACAGATGAACGCATTTAACCCACAAGTGATGGCAGTGACTAGGAGCGTCTCTCTCTGTCAGTGTTAATATATATAATCAAGAGACAGCTTCTGCCATCAGAAATGACGCTTTCACGAGGAGTTTCCCCTGGGAGTAGGGCAACAAGGAGCAGAGAACCATGGTGGCTTATGGAAAGGAAGCACCACGCAGCCTTCCTGAAGTCCGCTTCCTTCCTGTACTTCCTGCTGATTCTAGCAAGGCCCTGAAAAAAATCACCCTGGCTTTCAAATAAAGAAATCCAGTAAACCCCTCAGACTCTTCTAGGGAAAAGATTGAACTTCATCTGGGTCCCATTTGAGAAGAGCAGGCATATAAAAGTCTAACATAAATGGCGCAGATAAGATCGAGAGCTCACCTGGGGAGACTTACAAGTGTTTCACATTCAAAGCACATGTCTCTAATGCTAATCATATAACTGTAGCATTTAGTTCTTACATCTGGCACAAAACTCTTGCTTTTATGTTTCCTATTTTTTTCCCAGAAGGTAATAAAATTCACAATTGTATCTCACAATCAATATAGCATCTCTTCAGGCCCTTCTGCACATTACGAGCATGTAAGCTCTGGCCTGCCTCAGATAAGACAACCATATGCTATTGCTTATTTTAGCTTGTTGAGATACTCAGTTCTGCTATCTTGCCTTTGGGTTACTTAGCAGGCAGATCTTGTTTCCCTGATGAAATAGGGTAAGCTGAGAGACAGAGACAAAGACAGAGACAGAGACGGAGATAGCGGGGGAGATCCCACTTGGGAAGGGAGACATACCACAGCACACTCTCATTGGAATTGCTGAGCTATTTACCTGGAAACCAGAGGCATCAACTCAGAATCAAATGGAAGACTTGCCCTCAGAAAGACGGTGAACTTTTAGGTGTCTTTGCTCATAAGTGATAGAGAAGAAATCTGTACTTAGAGTAGCCATATAATATCAATTTGACACACTGGTGTGTCAAAGTGCTCTTGGCATGAAGTTCATTTTGAATAACCAACAACAGATATGCCATAGGGGACCCATGCTTGAATAGGCAGAATTCATCATATTTTCCTGAACTAACTTAATATTGATCAGAATGCAAAGAAAGTCACAACTGTATATTTGGGGACTGACTAGAGTGGACAGGGTAATCTAGTACTTTTATAGCTATCTCAAGTCCACATTAGAAAGATGAAATAAAGCTCTATCAAAGCTTGCTTCTTAGCTATCATGGTCTCAAACTTTATCTTCCTGTTTTAGCTCAAAGTGTTTCAGTATCTTTCCTTGTTAAAGAGAGCAAATTCTCACACCTAATTAACATGTTACTCATCTAGATGTTTTGAGAACCGGCTTAATGCCTTAATTTTGTTCATACCATTTTGTCTTCAATTGATATTTATATCCTTAAGATTTTCCCCTTTTAAGAAACTCTAAAGGAAGGAAAACATCATTTCTCCTCTTTGAGAGTGATCCATCCGGGCACAGTTTTTCTGAGAAGAACAGAAAGTCCTTGTCAGAGCCTAGACTAGGGTAAGACAAGCAGGATGCCCCAGTGCACCATGTGAGCAGGTGCTCCCTCTCAGGGGTGGTCCGGTGCAGGGGTGGCACCTGTACTGAGGGCCTCCTTGAGTGGTGTCCAAGGCGCCTCCACTAGCCCGGCTCCAGTCCTGGCTTACGACCTGCAGGTTTTTTGGGGCACATCAGTGATACCTAGCTTTTAGAGCCTCCTTCACTAGAAATGTATTAAGGGCCCTAACAAGGTGTCAGGACATGTACTCAGTGGTGTGTGGAGGTGATGACGAGGGGACACACCTTATGGTAAAGAGGTCCCTCTGCTGATCTTCAGGCAGCTCAGCTACTAACTACAAACTAACTGCTGTTACTTCAGTGCTCATCAAATGCCATCAAGTGTATGTTATGTTTTTGCCTCCATTACAACCTTTGAGCTAGAAGATTTGAAATAAATACCTCTAGATGAGCAGAAATCTCAAAGGTTGATTGTGTTGAACTGGACTATTTTACATTTTTCCTTTCATTATAAATGGTAAAGTTCACTCAGTTCACCTGGCTTCTTACCTTTTGTTCAGCTTGGAAAATGAAATGAGTTCATTGTTGGCACTGTGTATTATTCAGGTCTCCTGATCTCCCCTCACATGTCATGTTGGCCAATAATACGTGAAACTATGCCCCAGACTTTTGGGAAGTGCATGTAAATATGTCTTTTATCTCCCATGGTAGTAATTTATCCAGGAAACATTCCAACAGGTTAGGTATTAAACTCTCCCTTACATAAACACACATTGGCTGTCTCTGATCAAATTATAATTTTCAAAGTTTTCCAAAACTGAGTCTATTTAAATTGTTCTTAGTACTTTCCCATGACTGGGTGACTTTAAAAATATTGATTATGCTACAAAAAAGTTTTCCCAAGTGCTTTATTAAATTAAGATTTGCACAAATGCTTACCTTTTATCAGCAGGAAGTCTTTGCCCATTTGGAGAAAAGTCAAGCTAATTAATTTTTTTTCTTTCTTCTTTTTTATTTTTTTGCCAGTCCTTGCATTTCTCTCCATTTGGACTTCCGTCTTGGAGCTTGCTGTTGTAACAGGGGCACCCCTCTGTGGCCTCGTCAATCAGAATTGTTATTATTTATGGCTTTGTTGGTCATTTAAAATCCAGTTTGAGGGTTTTTTTCCCCCCCTCTCTTAAAACTTTACTTTTTATTCTTTTTTAAAGACACCATATTGTGGAACTAAAGCATCTTCTTGTTTTTAACCCCAAACTAAGTACAAGGCAAGCTTAAACAAAGAAAAAACAAAAGAATCTGAGGTTTAAAAATGAAGATCGTCCTCTTGGTCATTGACTCAGCAATCCAAATCTCGCCTTTTTCAGGGGCTTCCTTTCAACAAAGCTTCTCAAGCACCTATTATGGGCCAGACTCTGGGCTAGAAACCATTAATACCCTGATAAACAGGAGAGGCTTAGTCTCTGCCCTCATGGAGTTTACTGTCTAACACAGGGGTGGGTCACTAAACCCTTCTCTATAATGGACTAGAGAGGAACTGTCTTAGGCTTAGCGAGCCATATGGTCTCTCTCACAACAACTCTGCCATGTGTTAGAAAAACAGCCGTAGACAATCTGGGAAGAAATGAGTGTGAGTGACTGTGTCCCAATACAATTTCATTTACAAAAACAAACAAGAGATTGGATCTAGTCATGGGCCATAGTTTGCTGACCCCTAGCCAAACAAAATTTTAGAAAAAGAAGTGGAAACAACTAAGTATACTACTTGCCACGTGTGATCATTGCTATAAAAGAAAGAAGCAGGGCTCCGAGATAGCCAGTGACAGGGACACTTGCATTGGGTAGGGTAGTCTGGGAAGGAGAGGTTGCTCTGGAGGTAAATGGCCAGCAGTGTGAAGTAGAGGGTTTCAGGCAGTAAGAACTGTATGTTCAAAGGCCCCGAGGAGAGCAAATGTTTGGTGAATCTGAAAGAGCTTAAGGTAAGTGGGGCCATCCTGCCCAGTATTCTTTGGGCTGGAAGTGGGATGTTCTGAGGAACACGGGAAGTCTGTTGGCATGCCCCAGGATCTGGCCATGGAGACAGCCGCTCAGGCTGCCCTGGGGGACTCCCTGGCACTTCCAGTGTGTGGCTAATGACCTGTCCTCTAGCCACCCAAGGAAGATGGGGATGGAGCTCACTTTTTCTTTTTCTTTTTCTTTTCTTCCTCTCCTTCTTAAGGGAGGACCTTTCACCAGCACATGGAATATAGAAAGCTTGCTTGGAATGTGTCAGGCTAAGCAAAAACACATGGTCTGAATATATTCTCCTAAAACAGAGCAAGAGAGAGGCGGGAAATAGAGCAGCCTCCCATAAATCATCATTTGTCCAGGGAAAAGGTTTCTGACAGATATGCAGGGAACCATTGTGCATGTGTGTGTGTGTATGTGTTGTTTGATTTCTAAGGCAGAATTTCACTGTCTGGTCCTGTCTGGAGGGCAGAATGCTTGTGCTTTTTACATCTGGAAGCCATATCTTCAGTTTGGCCGGCCACATGAGAGAGAGCCTGAATCCTAGGGTATATTCACACTCCTCATGGTACTGAAGCCGGCCAGAGATTCCTGGTGGGGGCAGGACTCAAGCAGGTGGACAGCCAGAGATTTCAGAGCATCAGAACCCATAGTTCTGCCCAGTCAGAATGCTGGGCCACTGCAATCCTGCACGGTGGAGGTGTCAGCAAATCCCGGGCTTCATGGCCTTATCACACCTCACTGACCTTCCCCATCCATGCTTCATGCAATACCCAGAATGATCTTGTCAAAGCACAGCTCTGACCAGCTCTTTCTCTGAGTTTCTGTCTCTTTCTTTCTCTCTCACACACATGCATATGCATGCACACACTCCTACATTCACATACCTAAAATGGTGTCCTATTACTCTTAAGGTAAAGACAAAAGTTCTTAACAGGGCACGAAATATCTCTATAGTTAGGCCCTTGGTCCTCTCCAGACTCATCTTGCACTTCTCTGGAAGCACAGTGAACTTTTTATCAATTCTACCAACCCGTCCTGCTTCCTCCTGCCACAGAGCCTTTGCACGTGCATGGAAAGCTCTATTCTCTGGTGTCTCTTCCCTTTTGTTTTCAACTCAAACACCTGTCCTTCAAATTAGGTCCATTCTTTCTTCCCTAAACTCCTATATCACCCTGTATTTCTCTTTGAAAGCACTTACTACTGCTATAGTTTTATATTGTATTATTTGAATAATATTGATTAATCTTGGTTCTTATCCCCTCCCTCCTCAACAGTCCTGGGGCAAAAACAGGGCAGTGTCTGTGTATAGTTTTTGGTTGTGTTGTATTCATTACTTTTGTTCTGTGTATTCATTATTGAATTAAAATAGTGTCAGGTACATGTTAAAACTAAATACATTTTTTTAACAAATGAGTGAATGTGCTGGCTATTTCCTCCTGCCGCAGGTACCTGAGTAATCCAGTACTTACATCCTGGGGGTTTCTCCTCTGCCAGGGATTTTACCCCATCAAAGATGCATTGGTACCTGACCAGGCATTTCAGCAGTGAAAGGGGAAGAGGTGAAGGGAAGGAATGACAGTCCTTTCTGGAAATGAAGAGTTTCTGAGTGAAAGAGAGTGTTAAATATTATCCATTGACTTTTCGTTATACAGGTGAGCAGATAAAGGTTTTCAAGGTCAAGGGCTCATTATATTACATTACCAGCCTATCTTTACAGCCCAAATTGTCACTTCTTAGGACACCAGTTCTTACCATGAGCCTTGCTGCCTGCCCTCAGACCCAGTGCTAGGTCTTTCCCGAGCACATTGCCCCTTTTTTTCTTGCAGCAAAGTTAACCTTCAGGCAACTAATGAGGCCCTGGCATCTCTTCTTCCTCTTGGATTCCTCTCTCTACTCTCATTGTCTGGCCCCAGCCAGGCCCAGCACCCCTCTCTACTCCATGGGTGCCCAGAATCTTCTAGACGCCCTTATGTCCACCTTTCCTGACCTGCTATCATCCTCAAAACTTACTTGCCTTATATTCATGATACATTGATCTATAATTTTGCTGACTCAACTGTCAAACCACCTAGTTATGTTCATGGGTTTAATAGCTCTGTTAACACCCACTTGGCACCAGGACTTCCTGGAGTTTCTTAGCAATAGGAACTTGGGACACTGTTACAAACCACTGTGGGAGCGTTTTACCCCCACAGTGTTAGTTCAGCCCTGTCTCAGCAGAAAAAGCTCTAGCTTTCACCTCTAAAACAGGGGTTCCCCCAGGCCTGCATGTATTAAAAACTACCTCTGCTCATCAAAACTGAATAGACTTGATTTCTCTATCGTTTGCCATCTATACATGGGCTGAAAGTTAAGTCTTGAGTGGGATTTGTCCCATTGAAGTGGACCATATGTCGTTCAGATCCGTGTCAATCTTGCCGACCTGTGGATAGTGTGAGATTTCCTGAGCTCCATCATTGGCTCAGTCATACCATTTGGATCTAACACTCCCTTGCCTAACTGCAACTGTGGAATATTTCCCAGTTCCCTGGGCCTTAACTTCTCCATCTGTAAAATAATTCTGACTCAATAACTGCCTTTTGTGTTTGTAGATGCCCGTATGTTCTTTAACAGGGAAGAGGGAACTAGAATTAGGTGCATAGTCTAATACCTGGGAGACATGGTTAAATGAGCTAGGTGTGAGGCAATGGGGAGTGGTAGGGAGCACAGAAAATTGGAGAGCCAATTGCCCAGCACAGGACAGCAGGATCTAGTGGGTAATGAGGATGTCTCTCCAGCATCAGTTCTTGTTCCTCCTGCACTGGGTGGTAGCCACGTGCTTGGCCTCCCCAAGCCACATGTTATGCCCCTGACTTGTTGCTGTTATGATTGTTTCAGGCAATCCGTCTTTAAGCCAACCCATAGCATAATATTCCTAAAGCCACAGGTATTAGTTCAGGGTGGTCCAGTCAGACCAGAGCTCAGGCTCTTTGCTGGAAATTCTGATACATAAAAGCTGGTTCCCTCCCAATGGTATAGAATGCAGTTGTAATGTCTAGAACCACCACTTCCATTTTGCCCCCATGAGGGAAGCCAGCCTTATAAATGAAGCCAATATTTTGGAAGAAGAATGGAAAAGCAGAAAGAAATCAGGTCCTTGATGACCTTATTGAGCTCTAAATCTAATCAACCTTGCCTTCTAATCTACTTCCAGGCCTTTTAGACATTTGGCTTGGGTTTTCCTTTGCTTGTAACAAGATTCTTACCCGATTTAGCTCCATTCAATATTCACCATGTGAGAATATAGGACTATCATTTTCAGATCTTTTTTTCTCCCCAACAAAATCTGGAAATTTGGATTTTTAGGTTAAATTTCATTTTAAAGTACCATGTGAGCCAAAGAAAACCTCTCTGTGAGTTCCTAGTCCCCACCTCCCAGGGCTCTAGGGGTCTGACTTTAATTTTCTCTGGTTTTGGCACTACAGATCTTTGCTGGACCCCCAAGATTTTCCTCCAATGGGTATAACCTGGCTTCGTGTTGTCAGCTCTGTCTTAGAATCCTAGAATTACCTGGGACACTGGAGAAGCAGCTTCCATTTGCTGGCCCTGAGCTAATGAATACCTGGAGGATTTAAGGACTTTGAAGGCCCACAAGGTTCAGGCCAGATAGAAGGAATTAGAGACAAAAATGTAAGGGTATCATACCATCTTCCTCATTTCTGTCCTTCTCACCACCAACCCAGTGGGCCAGAGGAGAGAGCACCTCCTCCCAGCCCCACAAGACCACTGCTACAGGTCCTGGCCCCATTCTGGGCTCTGCTTCTTCCAACAAGTCATAGACCATTAGAATTGGTAGGTACTTTAGCAGTCATTTACTTGAGCCTCTCATTGTACAGATGCTAGAAAGCAGTCCCAGACATAGGAGGACCTTGCCCTTGACTACACAACTAAGAAGTAAAGTGCCAAGCCTAAAAATCCACAACTTCTGACACCCACTCAGTTTTATGTTAACAACATTTTACTATGTTTTGCCTCTTTCTTTTTTCCCAAACCAAACTATCCTGGCCAAGAAGGTATCTTTGATCAGGATTGGTTTAATTTTTGATGCACACTAGTAAGAACATGCTGTCATGGAACAATCATGGGCCTTTGGAACCAGTTGGTCCTGAGTTTGAGTCCCAGCTCTGCCAATTTACTGAAGCACCAAGAGTCTCAATTTCCCCCATATGTAAAGGAAGTATGAAATTATACCTCATTTGTTTGTTATGATTACAGAAACTAATCATGTAAAACATTTAGCACAATATCTGGCATACAGTGAGCATTTAACAAATATGTTTTAACCTCTTTTATTTTCAGAAAGTTTAAAATTCCAGGGAGGAAGCCTCGATCCTTAATTCTTGTCTGCTGGATTTTAGTCCCTCATGCATTTATGCAAGCATGAGTCAGAGATTCACTGAGCACCTGCTACATGCCGTGTATTTGCTAGGCACCAGAGGTACATATTCACCGGTGAATATGTAAGACATGGCCCCTGTCCTTCTAGAGCTTATAACCCAGCAGAGAAGATAGGCATTTAAACAAGTGTGCAAAAAAATATGCAACAGAGTCTCTGAGTCTCTCTAGAGCCAGTGGCCATGTTAGGGAAACAGTATAATATGTGGCTAACACGAAGAGCTCTGGATTCTGACTGCCTGGGACTGAGCCCTGGCTCTGCCCTCTATGGGTGTGTCACCTTGGGCAAGTTCCTTAACCTCCTGGTGTCTCCATTCCCTTATCTCCACAATGAGTATGAGTTCCTGCCTCATAGGACTGCTGTGAGGGTTCAACATACATCACAGGCCTGGCACCGCACAGAGAGAGCATTCAATAAATATTCCCTCTTGTTATTAACTGGGATGAATTGTTCTCACTAAGGCCAGACGTCTTGATTTTTGTTGAAAAGTCATAGCCATGTTCCTGCGTGTCTGAGCTGAATGGAGGCAAAGCAATACCAAGCTGACTCCCAGGCCCAGGGAAGACAGAGATATGGGGGCCCAGGGGTGCAGAAGAACTAAGCAGCCATGTCCTCAAGGCTTCCAATCTCCCTGCTCACATCACTAGGATGGATTCTGGGCCTCCACACCTCAGGTTTCATTCTGGAGAGATCACCAGCTTCAGACAGCAGGGAGGGCGGGGAGGTGGCACCTATGCCAGGTTGCTGCTTATCATTTGAACAAATGATACTATGTTTGCTTTTTCTTCTACCAATAGACACTTTATCCTGCAAAGCTGTAGACGATGTGAAATTGTGGACTCTCCAGGGTGGTTTTCATGTGTGTGCAAAGATTTTCTTACACAAGTTTGGCCATGCAGTCATATTAACAGTCTTTCTACTGATGAGTTCCACCTGGCTTCGAACACATAGTGGAACCTGGGATGTTATTCTTAGGAGAGACTTTAGATTCTCTTGGGCATAGGCCAACTCCTTCATTTATGGATGGGTAAACCAAGTCCCAGGGTGAGACATAGCCTACGTGAGCTCATAAGCCAAGTTAGTGCAAGGGCCAGGACTAGAACTCAGGCTTAGATTTCCAGACAAGTGCTGTTTCTGTCTTGCCATAGTGCCACTGAGGCTTCATTCCAAAGGGTAACCGCTTCATTTTTAAATCTCTGGCTGTACCTGCCTAGAGTGCTCTACAAGGGAAGGTGGTGAGGCTACATTCAGTCCCAGGAGGAAAAGAGCTAGGATTGATTAGCATTGTTTGCATATGTAGGAGAGGGGACTAGGTATTGCACATATATGTTACCCTTGGCTTAACGTAAACCAAAAGAGGCACCACTCTTGGAATTTCCATCGTATGCCACAGGTAGGAAGGAGAATCTAAGGTGTCAGGTTAAATTTGGGTGAGGGGAAGGTAGGGAATGTAGAAGAGAGACTGTCAATATGCTTCACTCTCTCTCAACACACACCTAATCCAATTGCTCCTTGCAGGCAACCTTCTAACTTGCCTCCCCTCCAGCCTCCCCTCCTCTCTCTTCCAGGTAAAACTCCTCCCAGTCTATGTGAAGGCATCGATGGATGACTGTAGATGAGGAAGGTGGTCACATATTAGTGGTTATGAGGTAGTGGTTATGTGCACAAACTGTGCAGGCAGAGAGTTCTGGCTTTGAATCCCAGCCTTCCACTTGATTGTTGACTTGCATTGAGAAAGTTATTGTACTTCTTTGGGTCTTGGTTCCTTATCTGTA
The DNA here is from genome assembly GCA_032199065.1 of Smutsia gigantea. Classification (NCBI taxonomy): domain Eukaryota; kingdom Metazoa; phylum Chordata; class Mammalia; order Pholidota; family Manidae; genus Smutsia; species Smutsia gigantea. The sequence goes on along the minus strand of JAVSCE010019852.1, from coordinate 78,034 downwards.
AAATGGGGGTGATAATGCCTGCCCATCACACAGAGCTCTGGGGAGGATTAGGAGAGAATGCATGTAAAACTCTGAAGACAGTTCCTAGTATTTGATGAATTCTCATATAATAAAATGGCAGCTGGACATGAATATACCTTGAAAACATAGAGTTCCCTCTAGCTGTGAACTGCTAATCAGTCATCTTCCAGCTGGATAAGTGCTGCGGCACAGTGAGTCGCTCAGAGCCCTCTTCACTATTTGAGTGTTTTCTGAATCGACAGCGAGAGCTTTCAAAAATGGATGTGCTAAGTGAATTTTACTATATCCTGATACCTTAACACATGAACCAATGGCTTATAGAGTTACATATGATCAGTTAGGATGCATTATGTCTCAGGGTACTCCATCCACACAATGTACTAGAGCTGTCTGGGTAATAGGACTGGAGGCAACCATTTTCAACAGCCCCTCAAAAGAGTTTTAGGAACGCAGTTGGGGATTTGGGGGGAGAGAGAAAATGAAGTGGTTTGATCATTCCAGTGTTTAAAATATCTTTGTCAAAAACAGGAAGGACTTAACCACGTTTAGGTAACAAAACTGAGCTGTTTATATCCAACCCCCACCCAGTGTTTGAGCTGAAGAACTTGAGACTCAGGGTGGTTAAGTGACTTATGTAAGGTCACACAGTGACTAAGTGGCAGAACCAGGACTAGGAGCCCTCCCCCACGGCCACAGGCACACAGCAGAGCGTGCAACAGAATCATCTGAGAAGCTTTTTAAAAACACGCCTCAGTTCCACGCAGTCCGAGCCTCTGGGGTGGAGCCCAGGAACCATGTGATCAAAGCAGCTGCACAGGTGGATCCAGAGGTACCGTCAGGTCAAGGAGCATCGCGGGGTCCTGGCTGCTGAAAGTGGGCCCACGAACCCACAGCGTAGGCGTCACCTGGGAGCTCGTAGCAGTGCAGAGGATCCCAGGCCCCAGTCCAGGCCTCCTGAACCAGAATCTGGGTGTGTTAACAGGCCCCGCTGGGTGGTGTGTGTACTAAAGCCTGAGCTGGCTCCACTCTGCAAAACACTCCACCATGAGGCCTCTCGCAGCAGTTCCAATAGCAACATACTTTAAAAGGGGCCGAGATTAACAAAAGTATCTGCCTGGAGCTGGAGAGACTATACAGACCTGGGATAAAGTAAAATTAAGCCTTTGATCTGTGGGTATCAGCAATATTTTCAAAACCCAGCTACCTCAAAGAGGGGTCTTCTTGCTTTCTTCATGGAGCCGTTGATTAAGACTTCTGCAGGTCAGAGGTAACTTGATGTGTTTTTAATAAGCCTTACTATTTCTTCCTATGTACTTACATCAATCTTACTATTGCCCATGTGAACAGGTTTCCCCAAGTTGTACTTATCTCGCCTAGAGAGAACACTTGTACCTTGCCTTTCTTGTACTCTTGATTTTTCATAGACCCTAATGGTTGTTGTATGCCCTTTGGAGCATAGTGGACTGTTTCTTAAGAAGACTTTTGTTCTTCCTTCTAATAGTGGGTGTACATGAAGTGCATGGTAAACAGCCTTTATATGTGAAATGGGGTGGGAAAGAATTCTGTTTCTCTCTAGGAAAGTCTGATTTTTAGTTTTACAGGTCCCATTTGTGGGTTTTCCTCCATTTTAAATCCCCAAATGAGCTTCCCTGGTGCATGCTGTGGCTGCCTCCAGAGTTTGTGTTGCAGGAGACCAGCACAGCGCTGGCTCCCCCACATGCTAGCATGGATATGACTTAAATGGCTTGTTCTTGCTGCTTTAGCAACAGAAGACCAGATTCCGCAGGAGTCACCTCCCCAACCCGAGATTTTAGCCACTGTTGGAAACCTCCCTACAGGACTTGTTGGGAGGGACAGAGGGTGCAGAAAGGAAGGTCCATCACAAGTCACAAAGCAAGATTTGGACAGACTCATCACTAGAGATCTTTTCCCTGCTGAGGGGTATCATCTCCCTCCCTTACTGCAACACACAATCTCTAAAATCCCTGCTCTCACCCTGAACTTTTCAGCAGTTGCCCAAAGCCTGGTGTCTTTTCTGGGCCCAACAAATGTTTAGAGGTTGGTCCGATGGCGACATGGTTCCCAAGCCTGCCTCTTACATGCACCAGTTCACCTGGCAGTGACACTGAGACTGGAGTATGTCTACCAGGGCACGGATTTTGAGCCCATGCCTTCCCCACCTCTTAGGCTTCAGAACAGTCTGACCCACCAAAGTAGCTCCAGCCACTTGAGCTAGTGAATAAACTCCAGCGACCTTGACCTAGGGAACAGGCTTGAGCCTATTGCTGGGAAGGGGGAGGTGAGGGAGGAGAGCAGGAGGCGGGTTAGTCACAACCATTAGTATTAGAAATTTAGAGAAAGCAGCCACATGGAGTCCCTCTTGGGGAGCCTCAGGGAGTACTGCTGTCTAACCTGCAAAAATAGAAAAATAATTTTCTTTTCTAAAACGCCACACTACCCAATCGATTTGCTAATGGGTTCTGGCAGCCTTTGTATTAGTCTGAGAAGCCATTCAGACCACCACTGACAATGTCAAACTTATAAATTGCTCTTGTTAAAACCTGCACATCAAAATTAAATAGGAAACACCTGGTGAGCTGCCCACCGCCACTCCACCCCCCCACCCCCGCCGCTCCACAGGGAGGGCCCGGAGCTTCGAGGTGACCAGAGACGCTTGGGGAGGGAAGAGGCCTTCCCATAGAATGCCTGGAGACATTCGTGGGCTCTGGAGGCGGGAGTGGGGGCGTGAGGCGGGGGCAGGACCTGGCAGGACTTTGGACTTCAGGGGAAATCTGACAAATAAGCACGTGTGCTTTTTTTTTTTAAGTTGTCACCATTAAAATCCAGAGTTTTTTTCCTCCTTAAAAATCAGAAGATCTGGCCTCTGTGGTCCACACTCTTTCACGGCAACAATCAGCTAGAACAACTGTCCCCTTTAAGCCCTATACTGCCCATCTTTACTCCATTCTTCTACCTGCCTGCCCCAGCGGGTGTGTGAGCTTGAACTCCTGGAGTTCTGAGGCTTTGGAGACAGAACCTTACCTTCAAATGACCCTAGAAAGGAAGCATCCTGCCTGCAAGCCTTGGTTTTCTCATCTGTGAAATGGAGGTGAGAAAGCCCACCTGGTAGTAGTGTCACTTAGCCGATAGAATAATTATCTCCAGGAACCTTCATGGAGCATTAACCAGCTTAAAACTGTGAGACGGGAATCTTGAAGGCCTTAAGAAATTAATATTCTTCCTTTACTGTCAAGGAGTATTTTTGCTCCCCAGATCCCAACCAAAAGTAATCCAGTATTCTAACAAAAACGGATGAAGTAGGGATAATCATAGGAACATTTACAGAGAGCCTGTGTGCCTCTCTCACATGGGGCCCATTATCTGTGCCCCTCCTGGCCCAGCAAAGCTGGAGTTGTTCTTCCCACTTTATTGATGAGCAGCAAAGGACGGGAGGAGGTCGAATAACCTGCCAGAAGAGCTCCACCACCCTCTGCTGCCTCCTTCCTTCCTGGGCCTGATCAGCATTGGAATAAGACAATTTTCAGGGAATTGTTGGGCTCTGAAGTAACACCTGTTTCCCTGGAGCAGGAATGACACCTATTGAAGTCAAATTTTCTGAGCGCCCTGCTCCACAGGAAAAACCTATTTGGCGGCCCACCCTGGCTACATTCTAGAAGTCGTCAACTCAGATGCTTAAATATAGCATTTCTTTGGTTCTCGGGTGCCAGCAGCAGGAAAAACATTTTCAAGGGCAAATAAATATTTATATATGAGGGCTCTGTGCACCATAAATGTTTGATTCTGTTGCCCCAGTTCCCTGGGCTGAGAGTCAATTAGGGGGCCCAAAAGAGAGTACGGGAGGGGGTATGTACTCAGCACCTGTATCCCCTCCACGGCGGTCTATGGAGCGTCTACTCTGTGCAGGCACTGGGCCTGCGGCGGTGGTGAACGGCTGTGCGGGGCTTGTGTGTGCCTGGAGACCTGCCTAGTGCTTTGCACTAATGATCACATTTAATTACCACAGCCTTCACTTTATAGTTGCAAAATAACTGAGGTTATTTCTGACCTGTTGTGTGTAGATATGGGCCCAGAAAGAGAAAATAATATCCTTGCTGCTTTTTCCTCCCTTTCCCTTCCTCAGCTGCAGATTCAGAGAAGAGTAGCTGGGATGATAATAGTTGCTAAGATGCTGTGGGGCCCTTCTGGGGGGAAGCCTGTCAGCTAAGCACATGACTATCACTTTGAATCCTCACAACGATCCTCATGGCATTGTGAATGAATGAAATCCCTTAGGCGTGCTGAATGAATGAGAAGTTGCACCAGTCATTCGCAGCCATGGTAATGGGATGAGAAACATCCATTTGGGTTATTCCTAAACCTCTGCACAGAAGAGATCAGCAAAACCATCCTCCTCTTAGATCAACATGTTACAGAAAGGGATGGTGGGTTTGCCTCCCCATTCTCCTCGCTCCATTTTTTATCTCCTTTTCTTACTTGTCATCTTTGTAATCTTTTCTTTTTCCTTTTGGTCTCATTTGCTTTTCCTGCCCTTTCCATTCTCTCCCACCCTTCTTGGCATTTCCACTTCTTCCTTTCCTTCTTCCTTTTCTTTCTCTTCCTCCTCATATTCCTCCCCCTCACACAAGCCCGGCCCTCAGGCCCCTGAGATTGCATGGGAGATGTTTGCGGGAATTTCTGGGGGTGACGGAGCTGGGGGAGGCATGCAGCAACTTGGGAGAAGAAATACCAGATGTGACGTTGGTGCCAACAATCAGCCTGAAATGTAAACCTGCGCTGAGCTCCAGTAATAAAGCTCTTACAGCTGGAGTGCTGGGAATGCCAGAGGAGGGGGAAATGAGGTCTTCTTAACCAGAGATGGATCGAAATCTGGTCTTTGTGTATATTTATGCCTCCAATATCAATATCGCTTTTTTAGAAAGGTGATCCATCTTTCTCCAAATTTATTAGAGGCAGTTTTCCAACACTGCTTATAAAATATTATAGGTGGCCTCATTTATAACCCACAGCACTTGGGAACGTTTGGGGAATATTTCTTATTAAATCTATTTCCCAAATCTTTAGAGCTGCCCCCTACTTCCCCAAGAAACACCAGGAAATTCAAGACAGGTTTGAGCCGTTGGAGCAAGGTGGATCTCCTGGCACTGAGCCTGGAAGACAGGGATGAGGGGAGGATGCTGTACCCTTCCACCTGGCTGATTCTTGGGGCTGTATGGTGTATTTCCTGTTTATAACAGCCTTGTGCACCAAAGAACTTCAGTCACAGGTCTGTGTACTCTTAGTTCTGCATCTTTCTTTGGCAGAAGTATCTCTGTATGAGATGGTTTTGTAGATGTAGATAGAGGGAGTGACACATCAGACCAGGCTAGGGGTCAGTCTGCTGGTCAGCAGGGACCCATTATTACAAAAAAGGCCTCCTGTAAGGAATAAGTCAGGACCTCAGTTCTTGTACTTTCTCATCAAATGGTGCCACTCTTTCTGTTGCCTGAAGTGCTGGTCTTCTTAATAGTGGCATAGTTTACAGCTGGGAATCAGCTGTGCCTTTAACCAGTGTTGACATTAAGTCACACTGCCTTAAATACCAGGCCAAGTATCTGCAAGGCTTTCACAAGAACTTCTGCCCTTTGACCATTATGAAACAGTGGTGCTGTGTTTTTGCTGAATGCTGGCAGTAAGAAAACCCTGAGCTTTCCTCTCTCATACCAATAGCTGCTTATTTACCTAATAATGCTCTACCCAGGAGCTAATTTGTCACGAGGTGACGGCCATCTCTCGGAGGGTTGGAACCTGACCTTTATAATATTTCCCCTTCCCACCCCCCATGATTTAGATGTGCCATAGGCCAAATCTACGGGATACAGCATAACTCACTGAAAGTATGGGGAAAAAAAAGAAAAACAGGCTTGGTGTTTGTTTTTATATTTACATATTGAGCTGCGAAGGGTAATAGTCAACCTATGGAATTCAACTCTGTGTGCTGAGCAGTGAGAGGCAGATAAATCACTTAAAGACTGGGTGACTTTTTTTTTAACCTGTGATTCTGGTCTATATATGCCTAAGGTGAGCCTGAGATGGAAAACATGACTCTGCTCCTCACCCTACATCCTTGTGTGGTAGTGTTTTGAGACAAACACTTTTTATAAACAAGTCCTTCCCTATTTATTATATTCTATAACAGGGTGGCAAACTATGGCCTGGGCAGTAGACCCAAGGGCCAAGTCTGGCCCACTTCCTGTTTTTGTAAATAAAGTTTTTCAACAGAGACTGTATGACCCAGAAAGCCTAGCCTAAAAATTGACCATCAGGCCCTTTAAGAAAATTTTCCCTGCCCCTGCTTTGTCTATCCACAAGTACACATTACTGTACACAGCTGTATACAGATTGCCAAAGCTATCCGATGTGGCAGTTTATGGGTGACTTTAACTAGCTGTGACTTTGCCTTACACATTGACTTCTGTACCAAACTCCAGCAAAAATTCCCCTCCACTGTGGCACTTTGCTGTTCTGTTTTGTTTTTTAACCCAATCTGGTCAACTATTTTATATATACTCACATATATATAGTCGTGGCACGTGCTTTCAGAGGATACTCAAAGGAAGCCTTCTCCAAAGGATGAGCTGACTGTAGCAAGAGTGAGAATATCCCTGTGGTGTGTTCCATGGACTGGGGTTTCACAGAGCTGTGGGGGGGGGATGTACTAACACATAAGAGCTTTCACTGATGACTCTATTGCTTTGTATTTCTCATGGTGTCATTCCTCTTGAAGTGTCCATGGAGATGCTGCATGGCCCCTGTGACTGCCTGGACTTGCTGTTCACCTGTTCTCTGGGGACACACCGGGAGGGAGGCTCAGCTTGACAAACCCAATCAGGTTTGTCCAAGGTTAACAGCAGGACTGCAGAGCCTTGGAGCTCTCAAAGGTGAAGAGAGTCTCACAGGTCAGCCTGTCTAGAGCATCCCAGTCCCAATCATCAGTCTCCAAAGATGCATATGAAAGACAGATGCTCAGACCCTGGCCCAGGAAATTCTCTGGGAGGTGTGCTCTGGGTTGTACTCATCTGTTTTTAACAAGCTCACCAAGGACCCTGAAGAACAGCCAGGTGGGAGGTATAGATCCAGTCCACACTTGTCCCTGCTGAAGCTCAGGAAGATGAATCTGAACTTGACCAGCAGACGACCAGCCAGGACTGAATCCTGGAGGCCTTAACAATCTGTTCCCCGCTCCAGTGGTTTTCAGACCCACGTTGGCGGAGCCCTGGGATTTTCACCAAGGTGTCTTTGAGGCTGCTCTGGGGAAAAAAATGATAATCAGGGGGAGGTCCCAGTAAAGCTCTGGCCTTGTTCAACCAGACTGGCTCCATTTTATGTATTAGGCTCACATTAGATTTTGTATCTAGAGCACAAACAGGCAAGAGCAAATTTGCTGTGGGGGAAAAAATGGAAACTCTTGGCCCTACATCTTGCAGCAGATCAATCCACCAAACCTTTCCCACCAGATTCTCCATTTCTTAAAACCTCCAGAGAGGGGACTCCATCACCTAAGCCTGCCATGCCATCCAATCCTCGTGAGCATTTCTCTCCAGAGCTGAGGGAAAACTGCTACCTGCAGCCATGTGTCCAGAGGTGTCCCACAAACTCTGTCTCTGAACTCTGTTTGTACCTAAATCACATGGTACCTAAATCCTGCCTGTTCCAAACTGAGCCCCTTTCCTCTCTGACTCCTCTAGACCCAGAAAATGACAGCTTACCTCAGCTGTTCCAACACCTCCTATAGTCATGACTACAAGGCAAATAGTGGTTGCATGCCTGCTGTGTGCTGGGCCCAGTGGAGGCCCCGGAAGAGTGTGGCGCTTGGGTGGACCGTCCAGTGGGGAGAAAATGGAGGAATGTGGTTCCTCCTCAGCCTCCCATGGGCAATGTTCCCTGTGCACTTGCCTTCTGCTTTTCTTCCAAGATGATGCAAACTACCTTTCAGGCTCCCTCCACGTTGCCCAGAACTTGGGTCTGAAGAACCCTGCCTCAGGCACTGCATGTGGCACACATGCTTCAAGAAAAATTTCAGCAAACCCCACAGAGTATGCAGAGGAACTGGCCCTTGGTAATGCTGGCAGCCCTGCAGCTTTGCTCGGCCTGGACAGGCAGTGTCCCCCCTACTTCCCGGGGTGCACAGGACCAGGGCCCCGTGGCCCAGTCTGGTTTTGCTTTTATGCCTCCTTGTGGGGCCTCAGTCTTGCACTGTGTCTCTGCCCTGCCACCTCCTGTCCAAAGCAGATAGCGAGCAGAGGCACGTGGGAGTGAGGTCCTGCCGCTGGGTTGCAGGCGGCAGCTCTCCCCGCAGCAACTGAGGCAGCCCCGAGTGCAGTCTGCGGAGGCAGCACCCACAGGCCCTGGACAGGGTGTGGGCAGGCAGCAGCCCCATGGGTACCCTAGGAAATGGGCCCGGCAGAGGCAAGGATCTGTTTTCTCTCTTGTTGCATTTCTCTTTCAACCTTTCAGTTTATATTGCCCCGGGTGCCTGTTTAGATGTTTAAATGCTTGCATATTTCTGTGTGTGTGTTTAGGATCTGATTCTCTTTGAGCAATGTATGCTCCTTGCTTCCATGGACAACCTTTACTCTTTATAGTGCAGATCAAACCAAAGAGGACAGCATAATGAATATGAATGACAAATGGTAGTGAGAGACTTAATAGTAACAATAGCAAGACACCCGGTCCATCTGCCATTTGCTTGTGAAACCTTTTCTTAGAGGAAAGGATTAAACCTTTATTATTTTCAGAAATGTTTTCTCTATCATCAGGCCATGCTGATAAAAGACTGCATAAATGGAGAATGTTTGAGGGCTGGGGGAGCTGCTATGTATTCATCTAGGTCAAGTTAGAGGTAACCCTCCCTAAACCCTGGAGTTCTTGGGCCAAAAGCTGTGTGTCGGGTGTGAGGGATGGGCTGGGGAGGGCAGGTAGTCAGTGTGGGAGGACTGTAGGCAAGCTGAGGAGGGCTGTTGACCGATAACCCTAAGATGCCCAGCCCCTGGTGATTCAGGGGTCTGCATGTTTGTAAGTCAGCCCGAAATGTGCAGAAGATGCCAGAGCTGGGCGGTCCTGCCATCACCCAGCCTCTCCCCTGGATGTCACTGTTGTGCTGTGTGAACAATGCTGGGTAGCAGTTACGGGACCATGAAAAACCCTCCCTGGAAGCCGCTGCCCCAGGGGCCTAGGGAGGCCTAGTAGACAAAGGCATGGCCAGGCCTACTTGGAGGCATTTCGGAGGTTAGGGTTCAATGTGCCGCAGCTGAATGGCACTGCCCATGATAGCAGCGGTGGGTGACTCCAGAGGTCTCTGGTCCCACCAGTCCTGGGGCAGGGCTGATCTCTAGTACAGAGGCTAGGGTGGCTGAGAGAACTGGGGTCAGCTGAGCCCCGCCCTTCTCAGGCCCTTAATTACCAAGTCAGAAGCGGTGGGAGAAGCTTCTGGGCCAGCCACGGGTGGGGGTTAGGAGCACAGAGGTGAGTCACTCTAAATACGCTAGGCTTATAGTGGAGAAATACGGAGAATAAATATGGAGAAACTGTGTCACATCTTAGAGCCTATTTTATCACCTACATTAAATAGGATTCTCTCATAGCATCATTGTAAGAAGTAAATGGGAATAATGAAAAACTTACTACATATAATACAGCTATTATTTTAACAAGGAATTGAGGAAGAATATTTAAAGAATCTTCCAAGGCCTTAGCCTGGGAGGAAAATCTTGTTTCTAATCCAATCATGAAAATAAGCACTGGCTCAGTGATTAACACAAATCAAGAGAGATTTGGCCCAGACCTCATAGAGCCAATGCCCTCTTTTCTCATTACTTGGTTTCGAGTTTCACTAAGACTGGCTGCCTCTTCACAGAGCCATATGCCATATATGCATGTGTTTGATTCATGTGCTGGGAGGAAGCACCCGAGTTTAGCCCTAAAGCAGTCAAGGGATTTTTTTTTCCATCTCAGTGTTGATATATTTGGAATAACTGAAAGCAGACTTAAAACGTATTAAAAGTAAGCATGTGGAGAGAGCTCCAGGCAGGGTCTCTATCACTGACAGGCGAGGGGCCACAAAGACCCTCTGAGGTAAGGCCAGGTCGGAATGTGTCAGCCTTTCCCCACTCCTGACAGTGGATTCTGATCAAGAAGCCCCTGGTCTGCCTTTGGTCTTCTTCCCTGCAATGAGATATCCCACTATAAATTGTTAAGACAACTCCCTGACAAGAATCAGCATGGTGTGGCCTCAGGTGGCATGGGCGAGTTGTGTCAGGTTTGGTCTCAGTTGATGTAAATGGCCAGTTTTGCCAGGGCGCCATTCCCTTTGCAGAAGTTAAGCTCAGTAGTTGCAGAGGCGGACCTCCTGGTCCGCCTCTCCTCCCCTCCTTCCTCCCTGTCTCCTCAGTAGCACAGGTCTGTCCCAGTTGGGGTTCAGGCACTCATCTCTGTTTCTTCAGCATCTTTAGATGATTGGAGACACACGCCCTTCGAAGTATTGAAATGGGTTTATTAAGTGAGATCACCATTCTCAGCTCAGAGGAAGGTAGGGATACAGATGAGAAGCTCTCTTGGTAGTAAAGGGCCATCAGTTCCCCATACAAAATAGCTTGGGGGATGGCAAACCCAGACTTGCCAGTGACTTCCACCCATAGACAATCAAAGAACAAATAGGAAGATGGAATGCACTCTTCAGTTTTATTGTGCATTTGAATTTTCTGTTTTTAGGGAATGCTTTTTGGCATCCTAGTTTCATAATCACTAACTCAACCCTACTTCCTCTTTCAGAGTATTCTGGCCCTAGTGCCCCAAAAGGGGTTTGGTGTCTTTGTGTCTTTGTGCCTGAGAGGCAATGAGGAGGGAGAGGGAAGCCGGGAACGCTTCAGTGGGGGAAAAGACAAATTGGACAATGAGGAAGGAAACAGTGCCTGAGCAGCTGCAAAACTGTTCAAAACCATTTTCTCAACTGGGTTAATTGTGCTTCCCCATGGTGCAGAAACACCTATGCCTTTCAAAGTCTGAGTGTCTTTATTGCAAGGAGCAGCCTATTAAAGAGAGACGTATCGTCTACCAGGAGCAGCTGACTCTCTGGCAACCTTCCCTTTCCCTCTAACTCCATTCCCTCCTGCTAACGCCCCTGTCCCCCAAAACAGAGCTCACCTGACTCTCTTCCCGCCCGCATTAGCTGTATCCCTGGGAAGCATAGTCTGTGATAGGAGGAGGGGTGAGCGGACTCCAACCAGCTCTGCTTGAAGAGTAGGAATAATTAGAAAATCTCAGGCCGTTATCCAATTACTTTGACATGTGGCCATTCTAGGGAGTTCTAACTGGATTAAGTTCATTATAAAAAGATTAGTCCTAGGATGGGGACTGTGCATAACAAAGTGAACCTTCAGAATGTGTGCTGCTGGACCACCAAGGACTTTGGGGGTGAAACCAAGTGAAAGGCTTTGTTTATTGAATCACTGCTTTGGGATTCACCAAGGAGTTCTGTTCAGCTAGAGTTTGTGGCTTAAAGCAGTTTCCTCCTTTTTCAACACCGTTCTTCAATGCCACTGTAGTTGTCAGAGCATCACTCCAAAATGTTTGTCTTCAGTGTTCTGTATGAGTATAGAAGTGAGATTATTGATCAGAATGGATCTGAGATATGCGGAGTGTGTATATTACTCATTAACTCTGTGAGTATGTGCCCGTATGGAGTGTGTGCCCATGGAATACCTTGTATTTGCACAATGCTTCATAGCTTTACAACACACTTTGCCATTTCTCATTTGATGCACACAACAATGCTTTGGGGGTAGATAGGCATTATTGTATGATTTTATAAACTATTATAAAATCATTATTATAATGACTTTACAGATAATGAAACTGAGACTCAGGTTATTTTGTGGTCACCAAAGCTAGATAGTACCAGAACTGAGGTAACAACTCAGATCTGCTAGTCCTAGCCTAGCATTCTACAACGGCATGTAAACTCAGTTTACATGTGTATTTTAAACACAGAGTATGTATTCAGCTCGTGGCAGTTGAATATTTAAATTAACCAAGTTGGTTGAAATCTGTTTTCTTCCTCTACTTGCCATGAGAATTATATCACATATCAGTTTTGAGCAACTAATTTAGTTGTTAAGTACTTTCTTCTCCTGGTCCTGAACTCAGGAAAAGTTTGACAACACACAGCATCGTAGACCTTTTCTCTGGGGGTTACCTGAAGCCCTTCTTCTAGTATATTCACTAGAGTCTGTCCTCCTTTCGGGAAATTCATCATCACTTCATCTTCCTAAATGCCTGAGACCCTTCTGAAGATCCTGGGATAAGAGACATGGATAGCAGGGTCAGTGGAAAAAGGTAAATTACCAGCTGATCTCTTACAATTTCACTTAGCATGATTTAGTTTCTTGGAGCCCCCTCTGGGTGAACTACCTAAGTAGCAAATCTGAACTACTCTTGTTAGGATCAGCAGTACCCTACTTCCTCCTCCTAAACCCATTGCAGACATTGCTAAAGAGTCATCACATACTTCTGTGCTTAGCCTGGGCTTAGACTTCCTACACATCTCAAAACTGACCTCCAAGCAGCCACCACCAAGAGTCAGGAATTGGCTGACAAGATGGCATCTATTGCCGTCTTGACCCTAGACTCCGGTGACCTCACAAAACTCCAGAGGCTTTAAAAGGCACAACCAGACCAGCTAGTCAGTCTCTTTATGGCTGATACTATCTTCATGGCCTCATTTCATCATCAGCAATTCAAGACACCCATAGGTCAAAGAGAATGAGGAATGATCAATTTAGGAAGTAAATATATTCAGAATACAATTATAGGGAAGAAGCCAATTTACCAGAGAAGAAAGGAGGTTTGTACATAAGCAGAAATCTAGATTGCTGCAGACTAGTGATTCTATATAACCCCTCATCCCCAAAAAGAAATACATATAGATACAATATTTTGTAAAGCTTTTATTCCCTAAAGCACATCAAGCTTTTAGATCAAGGTTAAAAAACAAGCAAATAAACAAAGCCAGTATAGACTCCTGAAGAAGTATAGTCAGGATTCTCATTTGCAAATAATAGAACCCAAGTTCAGAATGGCTTTAAAACAAAAAGGAAAGGAAACTCAGACAACCTAAAAATTCAAGGGTTTCAGGCAAGGCTGGACCTATCAGTTCAATAATGTCATTGGGACTTTCGCTACATGGTGGCTTCCAGCATTTCCATACCTATCTCTTCAGCGTGGAGTTTGGCCAAAAAAAAAAAGTCCTTTTTTTTAAATTTCCCCAATAGGTCCTGTAAAAGTTCTGGAACTTATTCTGATTGGATCTGGCTTGGCTTTGCACCCATCCCTGAGCAAATCACTGCTGCCAGGGACACACTATTCAGATTGGCCAGCCTGGGTCGTGTGGTCTCCCTGGAGACTAGCCCTACTCCCCCACTCCCCACATACACACACACACACTACTTAATGCTGAACATGATATAGATACGGTGACTGGAGGGAAAGTTGACCACCTGTCAACTGAGGGCTTGTTCATTCCCACCTAGTACTAGATGATAACAGAAGACTTTACAAGTAGATTTTAGCAGTATTCAGGTTCTTTTCATGTAAATAATATTATTTGACCCTAATACCACAAGACAGATATTTTATTATTACTGTTGTAGAAATGAGGAAAGTTATATTCAGAGGGGCTGTATAACCTCCTCCAGTAGACCTGGCTCTTGACTTTCAATTTACCTGACTCCAAATTCTGTGCTCTTTCTGTGATCCCTTTGTCGGGATAGATGAGAATATTGACATGAAAAATTGAAATTCCTCATTCATTTACCTGAGAGAGGCAAGTCAGAGACAAGATTTCAATTTCTCCACTTAGGAACAAGCCTTAAACCCCAAGTTTGTGATAAGGAGAACCGTACCCTCTACTGTTCATCGGCACTTAGGTACAATGTCAAAATACTAGGAGCTCTCCCTTCGTGAGCACTTCCCATGTGCCAGGCACTATGTAAGCACTTCACAAAGAATAGTCCATGGAATGCTAGAAATAACCATATGGACCAACACTCCTTGCTCCTATCAGACAGCTGAGAAACACAAATCTCAGAAGGATGAAAGGACCCGACCTATACAGTGTGTGGAGCCGGACTTTGAGCTCAGCTCTGACTCTGTTCCTCTCACCAAAGGATGAATGAGCCAAATGTCTTTGATTTCAGTCATGGACTGATGAGACTTCATTAGCAAACTGAGCAGAGTGGGAGATGAGTAAGGCATACAGTCCCAGACCTTAGGAGAGCCCAGAAGAAGTGGAAGACAATTAGATTGTAAGCAAACTCCTGGTGATTTGGAAGGCCTCAAACAAAAAAACGAAAGAATGAAAAGAAACAAGCAGGCAAACTACAGGCTACAAGCTACAACAAGAATATCATCTTTCAAAGGTTTCCAAAAGTTAAAATTGGCTAAGTTTTAATTGTCCAAGCCCTGTGGGCTCATTTGCTTTCACACAAGGGTCTTGTGTTTCAGTTGCTCCTATAACTCACTCAGGAGTGACAACAGTCCTTGGGGGATCCTGAGTGGTTCCGTCTGGAGACACAGGCCAGCCAGCCAGAGCTTCCCTAAAAGAATGGACATGTTCCTCCTCCCAGCCCCATCCTTCGCCATGTCTGCTAGCTGCAAACCCACATTTTCACATCGTTTATACTTTTGAAGGTACGTGTCTCATGACAATGCTGGCAGCTTTCAATTTATTAGGCTTATTAGCAAATAAAACTGTCCTGAAAAGCCCTGATTTGATATCTGAAAGACTCATTTCAGGATTGATTTAATGCAACCTGCCTGGTAGTTTATTTCATATCTCCAGATTGGCACTAAATCACCCTCATCTTGTTGATACCCTTAATATGATAGTTGGTGTTTGCAAAATAGGCCAGGCTGTAAAAGGATCTGAAGACTCTAGCGCTTCCTTTTTTTTGTTTGTTTTTTTAAGCAGAGATGATAACAATACTTTATAATTTTATGTGTTTAAGAGACCCTGGCTTTTTTCTTTTTTTCCTTCTTTGCTATCAGTGATGTCATTTGAATATTGAGAGTGGTAAATATATTCAAGGATTTGGTCCTTCTTAGCAGCAGGAAACCATGCACTTTGTCTGGAATTGCCACTCTGCCTGAAGGACTGGTGACATCTGGCATTCACTGTAACAAACCTATAGAAGCCCCCAGAAACATTCCATCATTTAAATCTTCTTCTTAAGCCCTGGGCAGCCATCAGAGTTTTTCAAGATGAAGACTTGAACAGAATCAACCTGTTATTACCAAACCAGCCAATGGCACTTGCCAAGGGCTATTACCCCCTGTTAGCGTTTATCACCCACATCGCATTTGACACTTATCATTTACTGCCTGACAGTTTTATTTAGCTTTTTTATCCTCCCCTACTGTATTGCCAGTTGCTGAGAACATGAGCACCAGAGTTAGTCCAATCCAGTTCAAATCCTATTTCTGCCACTTACTACCATGGATAACCATCTCAGTTTGCTCAGTTGATTAATAGGGATAAAAGTAGGATAATTGGACTAAATTAAGTAATGTATGAAAGATGTCTAATAAAGTGCCAAGCACAAGGAAGGTGCTTAATAAATGGTAGTTGTTCTCATTATGTCTAATAGAGGGATAATACTAATAGCATAAAATGTGGTCTTAAATGTTACTTTCCGTTTTGTAAACCAAAGTGCCTTGCATGAAAGTAGATAATGTGCATTGGTGAAAACTCTTGGTTATAGAACATTTACGGAACAAAAATCCATGTTGCATTTTAAAGGTATATGTACCCTAGAGTGAAATGATGACCGTAGAGACACATAAGGCAGCTTACTTTGCAAAGACCACTGAAGCTGGCCAGCGTGCTTTGAATGCTTGGGCTTTTCTGGCAACATAAGGTTCCCTCTATCGTGTCTGCATCAGCAAATTGTTTAGCCAAGCCTTTTTTCACAGAATTTACTTAGATCATCTTAAGCCTTTCTGAATTAACAAAATTTCCAAATGTCTGAAGAGTGAGACTCCACAAGTTTTGCTGTGTGTCTGGGATATACTATTCTCACCAGACAGCATGCTGTTCTAGCTGGAGTTCCTGAGCTAGGTACACATTCGTGCTCTTCCCTCTTCCCTGTGTAGTGTTGTAGTAAGCCAGGGGCCAGGCGACACTAGCTTGCTGGGGTAGAATGTGCCCGAGCACAGCTGTATCATCCGGAGAGACCTACCCATCTGCCCCAGCCTTCACCTGCAGCCACTCTGCACTTGGTGTTGCCCCAGTGCCTCTACCGGGCTTGCTGCCAGTTCATGCGCCTTGGGTCCCCTTTATTCTGTTATTTCTGGTTCCTTGCATCCCTCCCCTTGAGTGTCCATTCCTGTGTTGTCTACAGGGCTTCATACACCTGGCAAGGACATTTTTTCATGTCATTGTCCTGTAGTGGATCTGGAGGTGTGTCATGTCTTCCATTGGGGGAAATTATCTTTCTTCCAAACTGGGATAGATAGGCGTCTGCTCAGTTACTGTGCAGAAAGAGCACAAAGCAGGATAGAGGGGATTAAAAATCAAGTTTCTTAAATTACCAAATTGAATGCCCTGGCATTTAAATTTAAGGTACTTCATAAGTGCCCTGAAAGAGTTCTTATAAATTACAATACTCAGAACTGAGGTTTATTCTAGGACGTGCTATATCATCATTGGCAGCACAATCATACCACCATGTGTTTGTCACTTACTAGGTGCCAGGCAATGTGCTAAGCACGTATATATGCATATCTCACCTATTTCCTGTTTAAATGCCCCCTTCTCACACTAATGTCTGGTATTACAACCAAATATTCTCTATAAAAGCTAGGGGCTAAAATCCATCCATACTGACAGTTAAATACTGACATGAATTTTTTAGGTGCTTTTTGGCCTAGTATTTAGCCAGAATACACCTCATATTCTCTCACATAGACAGAACCAGAGCAAATTGTATGAATTAGAAGTTTACCCTTCCTCCAAGTAGTTTACTCCTATGTGTTACAAAACTCTCGTGATATACTGATTTGTTAGAACAAGGACTTTATTGCCATATTCTAGGGAGGAAAATGAAGTAAATGTACAGATCTATAGCATCTATGACGTGGATGGAATCCCCTAGGATTGTGACCACATTGTATACTTGCTTTCGGGAAGTTGAAAGTCCCATCTCAGGTATTTCTAATCAGGCGCTTTAGTGCAAATCTGATGGTTTGCACTGGAAAAAAATACTAATAATGATTACAACAGCTATTATCTAATAGTCTTCTGTATACCTGGCACTGTACTAGACACCATACTTAATTCCAGTAGTTATTAATCTTCTTGTTATTCACAAAGGAAAATTGAGTGTGTGGAAGGCTTCGTGACTCAGCCAAGGTCATGTACACAGTGAGTGGCCAATCTGGGATCCTCAGCCAGTCTGATCTTCCTCCCCAGTGTCAGTCATTCCCAGGGTCTCAGGCTAAGAGAATGCCAGCCACCCCATCCAGTTGCAAAGGTGCCACCTTGAATACCACCTCTTCCTTCCCCCAACTCTGTGCCATCCGTCTAGTCGGTTGTATCTTCCAAACGCATAACCCATCTACTTCATCTTTTCCCACTGCCACCTCCGCAGGTCAGGCAGCCACTACCTGTTGCCTGGGCTGCTGCCCCTTAAATGGTCTCTCCTCACACCCTCTCCTCCCTGCCCAACTCTTTCTTCTCGGAATCAGGCCCTCTCTTCCAAATGCAGATCCCTCTCTTGCTTAAAACCCTTTCATGGTTTGCCCTATTCTCTTAAGGTAGAAATGAAAGTCGTCCCACATGGCCTGTAGGGCTCTGCATGATTCCACCCCAGCGTCATCACCACTCACTCCCTGGGCCCCTGTGCTCCAAACACACTAGCCTTCTCTCTGACCTGCCAAAGTGTTGGACTCTTTCCCACCTAAGGCCTCATTTGAGCTTCTCCCTGAACTCCACCTGGTTAAGTCCTACTCATTCTTCAAACCCCAGCTCAAGCGTCCCTTCCTCCAGGAAGCCTCCTCTGGCTGCACCCTTGCCCCGATCTACGCCTCCGTCATGACAGACTTGCTTCCACAGCACCAAGCCCGGTTATAATGAAAGAGCTACTTGTATAGCAGTTTCATCTCCAGTTACCTCCACCAAACTGGAAACTCCAGGAGAGCCGGGATTATATTTAAATCTTCACAACTGCAGGCCCAGTTTTAGCATGGCACAAGCACCTAGTAGGTGCTCAATAAATATGTTGCTTGACTAAATGATCTAATGATTCCAAAGCACCACCCTGCATCCACTGAGGATCAGTATAGCAGGTCACTGCAGCCTGGGAACAGGGCATCACAGGAGGTCAAGGGACATGGAAAGCTGTGTGCTTGTTAATCTAGCATGATCTAAGCTACTCATAGAGCTAATTTCCTCCCTTCTGGGGGCAATCATTCTTTCTGGTAGACAGTGTAGCTTGGGAGGGCTTTGCAGTGACCGTTTGTTTTAAGTGGAGAAGCTGTGGTCCAGGAGGGGCATGTGAATGAGCTGCCCCCACCCCATCTTTGGTCTTCACCTAACAGTTGTTGATTTCATATCTACAAGTAATGGGTTCGAAGTACCTTTGTGCCAGGGGGCAGCTTTCATGAGAATCTTTGTTCTGTTTCACTAATTTTACATCCATGGGGTCCTCCCTAGTCTAAGCATCCCTTATTGTGTAGGGGAAACTAATTACCACTATGGGATTCCAGAGCCTTTATTTGCCAGGCCAGGTTTATTTCATTGTTTGAAATTTGCTTTCAGTCTAATGCATTTTTTTAGTTGCCAAATATAAACAGATTTGCTTCTTTAATGTTTGCCATCTTGGAAAGAATATTCTTTAAACAAAAATCAGACACAAACACAAAGGATGCTTCTCAAAGAAACCACACCACAGGGTCTGTGAGTGTTGTGATGGGATTTCTCTGACTTTCTCCAGGGCCCTGGGAGCTCGGAACAGCATGTCATGATTTGTGCTGAAGCTCTCTTTCTTTGCTATTCATCGTAACCCTATACATCCGTATTTTTGAAAACACCATGAAAGCTAAAATGCCCTCAAACTCCCCTTTGGCCAGGAGTTAGAGGCATGTGTACATCCAACAGGCTTTTCCATTTAAGCAGATCATTTCATTGGTATGGCACTGGGACAAAAGAATGGTCACTCAAGATTCTTCTCACTCAAGGTGCTGTGGGAGAACGAAAACAAAGGAGTGAACACACCAACACTGAAACAACAGAGTAGAGGCTGCACCCCTGACTTTGAAGAAGGTATACTCTGATTGTGGAGATAAGAGGTAATCAGAGATAACCAGGGTAGGAGGAGATCATCCCTGCAGGCTGATGAAATCAGGGAAAGCTTCCTGGAGGAGGTGTGGACAGAGGGTCGCTCAGTGCACTGCACAGTGGCTCTGATTTCAGGACCCGCAGGGAGATGACTTGCAACTGAATCCCTACTTTACCATGTTTTAACAAGTGACCTTGGACAAGTTAGCGACCCTTGCTGTCTCAACTTCTTATGTGCAAAATGAGGGCAAAACCTACCTTTATAGGGCTATTACTCTTGTTTTATAGTTAAAGATATATGAGAGAGTATACATGAAGCATTTAGCATAGTGCCTGGCCCACAAAAAGTACTCAAGAATTGTAACCATTATTTATTATTGTTGTTGTTTTAGTTCCCAAGACAGGCTCTCTGCCTTCCTATGACACTCTTGCCCAATCTCAAAGGCTGACTTTGCTCTTTTTTCAGGACTGAACTTGAATGTCAGTTCCACCTCCCCCTCATCTGTGTCTCCCACAGCCTCATGACGTCCCTGTTACTGTGGTGTGGTCTCGGCCTGATGTCTCCTGGAGGCAAACCCTGTCACACTGACTTCTGTTCCCTCCCCCAATACGTTCAATAATTATTAGTTGAATGAATGGCTGAGCTATTTATCTAGTGTGATTTTACTGTGATTCCGTGAAGCCTGATTCCGTGAAGAAAGAGTTGGGCAGGGAGGAGAGTGTGTGAGGAGAGACCATTTAAGGGGCAGAGAAAATGTGAATCAGAGAGTGGATCATCTACAAGCTGTTTAAGTAGAATTTCAACAGTAGAAAGGAAAGCAGGGTTGGGGGGTTCAAAACTAGTCTGTTCAGCTCTCCAGTCTCTTCTTCAGCGGGAGCTTCTGGGTGGTCAAATAAGCCTTTTGGGAGCTCTTGGTGAGCGATTACTGCTGTGCCGTCTGCCGGCAGGGTTTGCCCACTTTAGCACATGGATCTCTTTAAAGGATGACAGAGATGAAGTCCTAGTGGGCTTCCAGGAGGCGAATTGAGTGCCTCACCCCCTCAGAACTGCAGTTTATGTATTTGTCAGGACTCCAGAGCCACTGCTGCCTGGTAGAACAGAATGCACGCTGCCAGTCAGAAAGGCAGAAGATGGAGCAAGTGTCGCCAGCTCAGGACCATGTCGGTAAATATGGGTTGAGTAATCAGTGATGAGTTTCTCCTGCCCCTGCCCCTCTTCCTACCCCATATGCCATTCAGCCCATGCCAGCCAGGTCCATCCTCTTCAAACATCTCCATTATCATGTCACTCTTGTGCTGAAATACCATCCTTCCCTCCTTATTGCTTATTCCATAAAATCCAAACTCTCCTGTTGGGTCTTTGATGGCCTGGTGCTGGTTCCAAATTATCCTTGTCATTTTCTCTGCAACTCTTTACCCACATTGATGCTTTGGAGCCAGAAGCCCTGGACCCAAGTCCTGAATCCAGTACTTTATAGTAATGATGCTGTCCAGGGGAAGGGACAAAGTCCTTCAGAGTCTCTTCATCATCCCTAGAAGTGGAATCACGATTTTTGCCTCCCCTAGCAATTACAAGAAATAGCAGAGATACTAGTCAGAAACACTTGGCAGACTGGAAAGTCCTGTCTGATATGCTGGCGATTATTAAATACCCTCACTTCAGCCCACTTAACTCTGTTTAGCAGCCCTGCACATCTTTGCCTTGAGATTTTGCTTATGCTATTTTCTCTCCTACCCTGTGAGGTTCTCTCTATCCACCGAGGTTGAATGTTGTAATCTCTATAAGCTGGCAGCTATCCCACTTTGCCTGGTGTGGTTGGTAGTATTATTTACAGGGAAGGCTCTGTTATAGTGTCAGCTTCCAGAGGCTACGATCGCATCTTGTATTAATAGCTGCTGTTGGTAGAGCTGTTGCTGTGGTCCAGGTCACAAAAGGTTATGCATGTTGCACAGTGTTCAACTCTTGGGGGCACCACCCAAATCGTAAGCTGTGCTGCTAAAACTGTTAGCATGCGTGGGGCTGGTTTGGATGCGCACGACCTCACTAAATTCTCATAACAGCCCTCGGAGGCAGGCCCCTCTGTTTTGCAAATACAGAAACAGACCCAGAGGATAATTGGCTCAAGTGACACAGCAAGGATGTGGAGGAGCTGGGACTTGACCCCAGGATTGCTTCTCCCCAGTATTGTTGGGGGCTGACTACACTGCCCCAAGGGGCGTACCCGGGCAGTTGCTTACCCACGTCACACAAGTTGATTGATTGACTGAGGTGAGTCCACCAAAGGCTTTGCTATCTGCAAGGAATTTTGCCAACTAAAAAAGGCAGGAACTATTGCTCCCTCTGGCTCTTTATAGGTGGGGGCCAGGAAGAGACAGGACTTCCAGAGAAGAAATCCATACACATGTGCTTCTTTCTCCTCATGTCCTTTCTTTCTTCCTTATCTGGTTCAAGAAAATAATAGGGATATTTATAGTGCCTTCAACCTAAAAGAAAAGTGTCAGGAGTGGGATAGGGAGTTGGGATTTGGGCTGACTTGGGAAAAGGTGTCTCACCAAGTCCCAGCCATCGGCCAGGGAGCTCCTGGCATGTGGCAGCCACGCTCCCCTACAGCAGGCAGCCTCCTCTCTCTTCATCAGCTGTAGTTCTCAGTGATCAAACATGGACCTGAGTCTACTATTTGAAATCACTGTCCCACTGTGAACACTGTGATGGCTACCAGCCTGGCAAACAGCCAGGGTTCCCTCCCCTGCAGTTCTGTGGCTCTGGTGAATGTGTCAGGAACATTTTCAAGCCTGGGTCCAGTGCTTGGGTCCCTGGTGAAAACATCTCCCAGAAGCTATTAAAGCAGAAGCTGTAAGGAGAACCTCCAGGTGTCATCTCAGGCCAGGAGTCCTGGGCACTCCCCCACTGTGCAGCAGTGTGTGCTAACAGACACCCGTGCCGTGGGCCTTCCAGCTTTACTCGCTGACGCTCAGTGCAGCACAGGGGCAGAGCTGCTGAAGCCATGAGGCTGCGCCTGTGGCCATGAGATCCCTGGCCATCCAGTGCCACCCAACCCAGCCGAGGTCATATCCCTCTCAGACACACTGCGACTTTCCTTCAGAGAGAAAACTTTTATCAGAACTCTGAACTCGTGACTTGAGATTTTTGTGGAGGAGCATATGGGGTAAAGGTCTGTCTCTACTTCAACCTTAGGCTCAGCCATGCCAGGGATCATGTCTTATTTTATTCACCCCTGCCTCCTTAGATCTTAACACAATGTCTGGCACATAATAGAGGTAGATTAATATTTGCAGGATGGATGGATGAATCAATCACTCAGTAATTCAATTATCATTTGTTATTTCAACTCATCTGATTTTTTTTTTTTAAATAAAGGCAGTTGCCAGTGAGAGGCAGTCTAGACTCTCTACACAACATAAGAAAAGGCAACATGAAAGTAAATGGGGTCTTTTAATTTTTTCGGCACCTTTTCAACAGCTGCTCTAACTTTCTCTGAGGAATTTGATCTCTGCCTGTGATTCCTTCCTGCCAAATCATGGGGAAGATCAAGAAGACAATTCGCAAAGGTCTCCCAGATTATTCGTGTTGCACAGTAGTCAGCTGCAGGGGGTGCTACCCAAACTGCAGACTATGCCGCTGGAGTCAGCCATCAGGGCAGGAGACAGTATCTGCAAAGGGAGGCAGTGGCAAAGCTTCCCGAGACTCCAGGAAGCTTTGCAGGCTCCGTGTTCATTTGCAGTGTTTATCCTCTGAAATAAGATGTTCCCTCTTCCATGGACCCCAAAGCCCACAAGTTATTGACCATCAGGCACATCGCTCATGGCGTGTGGCACTGAAACAGGACAAGGGACTCGGTGTGCTGTGTGGATCAGACCTCCAGAGGACTTCCGGTTGGAGGATTCCAGAACTGGAGCTCAGCTTCTCATGTGAGTTAAGCTGCAGGTGTCAGCTGCCACCCCCTCTCCAGGGCTTTGTTGCTGGGAGGAGGCAGCGCCCCAGACATCCTTATTCGTCCCAGAGGCGCAGCAGCTGCACCCCAGGCTTGTTCTTACCGAGTACCTACTGTGCCCCAGGTGCCAAGCTCAGGGCTGTCCTCATGGCCTCCCCCCCTTGAATACAGTAGATCTGGTTCTCTCCACTGTGGAGACAGAAAACTAAGGCTATGGGAGGGGTGACTTAACTGGTTGGAGTCACATGGCCAGAAGGGGCAGAGTGCAGTTGGGAAACCAGATTGCCTGACCTCAGGACCCCAACCCAAAACCATTCAGCCTCCATGTGCTTGCTTTATTGTCTGCTTAAATGTGCACCTGTCTCCCTGGCAGGCCTGTGTAGAGAAAATTAAAAAGGGTCTAACCTCCTCCACGCTGGTGGCTGTTCATATTCTGGATGCTTCTCCCCACTGTTCAGCCATCTTTCCTTTAGGCCAGGGTGCTGCCTGGGCTCTCAAAGCTGAGAGGGAGCACTTCAATGCCCAGTCCTCCCCCGACAGGCGCTTCTGCATCTGGGGGAACACTCAGGAGTCTGTACTTTAATTCCCCCTGGTACAGGTGGGCCCCTTCCACCACCTGCATAATCCTGACTAGGGCCCCATTTCTGTCTCATGACGGTGACTTGCACTGAGACCCCTGGGCTCACTAAGTCCCTTCCACACCCACCTTCCTTAAGTATAGATACTGGGCCCAAAGGTGGGTGTGCTCCGCAAGGAGGGACACCCCACAAATAAACCAGGCCAGAGCCTGCCTGAGGAGGTGTCCTCTTCCCCAGCAGGGGAGGTCAGCCCTGCCACTTCCTGGTGGTCCGTATTCTATAGCCTCCTCTTCTGACTACAGCCCACGAGCCAGTGTGAACTACTGGTCAGTCTTCCCAGGCATTCCCCTTCCCCAGAGGAGCCAGGCACTACTTGTCTGTTCATGCACAGACTTCTCAGCTAGCCCTCCAGGTTTAATCTCAGGAAGGTTTAATCCCAGCAAGAGGCATTTCCAGTTGTACGGAGTTTCCCTCCTTTTTGCCCTCCTCAGACCCACACCTGCCCTGCCTCCAGGGCACGCTTGGCTTTGCCCCCCTGCCTGTGCCACTGTTTCACTGGCCATAGCGCTTTGGACAGGTTGGTTGCCTCCGTTTCCTCATGTGCAAAATGAAGGTCATGACAGAACCTCCTCATAGGACTGTCATGATGATTAAGTGATTCAAATCACATAAAATGTTTACTAGGGTCGGCACATAGTAAGCCCTCAATAAATGTTAGCTATTGCCATTATAACCACATCAGCAATAGCAATGCTTAATAATATTATTACAGGACGTGGAGTGGAATTGGGAAGCACTTACTGGCGAAACCTCGAGCAGGTGACCTAACCACTATTAGCCTTGATTTCCACATCTATGAAATGGACACAAGAAGAGTATCTAACTCGCAGGGTTCTTATGAGGGTTGAAAAGGTCTTAGACCAGTGTCTGGCAATAATAAGCATGCACAAGGTCCTAGCTGTTATCATTATTATTACTCAGTATTTTTAATGAATATTTTATTATTTATTATTGGGTCCAGGCCAGTGACATATCCTAATGGAAGTCTTATGCTGAGTCAAAGGTGTGCACCAGTGACCAGCCCGGGGACTTTGAGCAGAGGTATGTGGTACTCTGTTAGGTTTGTCATTTCCTCCTTCTAGAAAGACTTGAGCATACACAAGGGGGCAGGAAGTGGCCCACTGTGCCAGGTTTCTAAGCAGAAGGAAGACAGGTGGACAGATGTGATATACTCAACAGCCTCTGGTTGCCCTCTTTCCTGGGCTTGGCCCCAAATCCGGTCCCTTCCAGAGATGTGGGAGGACCACTAGCAGGGCGTCGATTCAAGGTGCTCATTCTTTTCTTTTTTAAAATTGAAGTGTAATTGACATAAAATATACTATCGGTTTCAGGCATTCATCATAGTGATTAGATATTTTTATACATTATAAACTATATCCTCATGGTGAATCTAGTTACCACCTGTTATCATACAAAGTTATTACAATATTATTGACTATATTCTTTATGCCCTACATTATATCCCCATAACTTATGTACAACTAGAAGTTTGTACCTCTTACTTGTTTCACCTGCTCCCTTATATCACCCCTCTGGTAACCAGCAGTTTGTTTCCTGTATCTATGAGTCTATTTCTGCTTTGTTTTTTTTGTTCATTAATTCTGTTTTTTAGATTATGCATATAAATGAAATCATATGGTATTTGTCCTTCTTCATCTGACTTATTTCACTTGGCATAATACCTTCTAGGTCCATTCATGTTATTGCAAATGGTAAGATTTTGTTCTTTTTTATGGCTGAGTAATATTCCATTGTGTATATATACCACAGCTTCTTCATCCATTCATCTATCAATGGACACTTAGATTGCATCCATATCTTGGCTATTACAAATAATGCTGCAGTAAACATAGGGTGCATGTATCTCTTTGGATTGGTGTATTTTCTTTGGATAAACACCCAAAAGTGGAATTGCTAAAGCACATGGTAATTTTATTTTTAATATTTTGAGGAACTTCCATGCTATTTTCCATAGTGGCTGCACTAGTTTACATTCCCACAGTATACAGGGCTCGCTTTTCTCCACAGCCTCGCCAACCCTTGTTATTTTTTGTCTCATTGATAATAGCCTGTCTGACAGGTGTGAGGTGCTATCTCATTGTGGTTTTGATTTGCATTTCCCCAGTGATCAGTGATGTTGATCTTTTCATGTGTCTGTTGGCCATCTGTATGTCTTCTTTGGAAAACAAGTCCTCTGCCTGTTTTTTAATCAGATTATGTGTCTTTTTGGCTGTTGCATACATTCCTCATATATTTTGGACATTGACCCCTCAGGTGTACGATGTGCAAATATCTTCTCCCACTCATCAAGTTGCCTTTTCATTTTGTTGATGGTTTCCTCTGCTGTACAAATTTTAGGTTGATGTAGTCACATTTGTTTTTTAGCTTTTGTTGCCCTTGCCTAAGTAAATTGGTCCAAAAAAATATTGCAAAGACCTAATGTCAAAGAGCTTGCTGCCTACGATTTCTTCTGGGAGTTTTATGATTTCAGGTCTTACATTCAATCTTTAATCCATTTGTGTTTATTCTTGTTTATGGTATAAGACAGTAATCCAGTTTCATTCTTTTGCACATAGCTGTCCAATTTTCCCAACACCATTTATTGAAGAGACTGTCCCTTTCCCAAAACATTCATTCTTTAAAACATTTCCCAAAGAATGATAGTCAACGTAATTTAGGAGTACACGGAAAAACTGTTTAAAATTTATTATTATACATTTAACTTCATGTGTAGAAAAAAATATATAATGCATGTTAAAATCTTAATTTTACTTATCTTACTGTTTTTCATCCTTAAAAAAGTTCTTAAATGTGAGCCAATTTAAAGGGAAGTATGAGTAAATACGGCAAACATCTTGAAGGTGAAAAAAAGCAACAAAATTTTGGAAAATGCCACATTAAACTTTACTGAGTACCTATTATTTGCCAAGCACTCTACTGGGTGCTGGGAATGTCACAGTTAATAATGTGTGACCCCCCCCCCCCCCCGCCCCTTCACCAGCTTACAGCTTTCCATCCAGTATGAGAAAGAACCTCACCCACAGTAACTCTAACACAATGTTACAGGTGACGTGCTAGCAGTTGAAGGAACTGCAGACCAAACCAGGTAAAGGAGTGATCCATTCTACTGGGATACCTGAGAAGGGCTTCAGAGAGGAATGACGCTGACTGGGTGCTGAACGTGCCCCAGTCATCCACTTAGTAGCAGGCACTCAGCACTGCAGTGAACAATGTCCCTGATGTCATGGAGCTAACATTTTCGCAGGCAAGATAGGCAGAATCCTAATGGCCAAGGAAATATATGATGCACATGCAAGTTTTGATAAATGTTGTGAAGGAAATAAGCTGTAGAATAATGATGGGGGCCCTTCTCCGGGCAAGTGATCAGAAAAGGCCTCTCTGAAGGGTGAAGCTGAGACATAAATGCCAAGAAGCCACCAGCCAGAGGAAGAGTGATGCCAGAGTGTTCCAAGCAGAGGAAGGGACTCGGGCTAAGGCTGTGAAACCAGAAAGAATTGGAGGTTTTAGGAACCGAAAGAAGGCCAGTGTGACAGCAAAACAGGGAACAGGAGGGCAAGTGGTCCACAGGCAAAGTCACAGCGCCTTGTGGGCCACAGTGGAGTTTGGACTTGATTCTCAACTCACTGAGAAGTCAAGAAGAGTGACTGGAGGGTTGTCCGGTAGGCATTTGGGAAAATGGACACTCCGGTCAAGGGGACAGTTTGATGTGCGAGAGATGATGAGTTTCAGGAAGGGCCAGTACAGTTCATTGCAGGAAGAAGTGGGGGGTGGGGGCAGGGAGGTGAAGCTCGATCAGCAGGTTGGAGCCCAGTGCCTGGTACCATGGGCTTTATATCTGTTTCTAAGGGCTTTAAATTCTGGCATCATACACATAACATAAAATTTACCATCTGAACTGTTTTTAAGTATACATTCATATTGTGTGCAAGCAAGCTCCAGAACACATTTCATCTTGCAAAGCTGACACTCTACACCCATCAGATACTTACCACCCCCTCACCCCAGACCCTGGCCACCAACACTCTGCTTTCCGTCTCTGTGAATTTGGCAACTCTAGGTACCTCATCTAAGTGGAATTGTACAGCATTTGGGTTTTTTTTGTGACTGGCTTATTTCACTTAGCATAATGTCCTCAAGGTTCATGCACTGTTGTAGCATGTGTCAGAGGTTCTTGCCTTTCTAAGGCTGAATAACAGTGCATTGTATGTATATACCACATTTTGTTTATCCATTATCTGTTGATGGTCACTGGGGTCCCTTCCACCCCTTGGCTATCACGAATAATGCTGCTATGCACATGGGTGTACAAACATATCTTCAAGACCCTGACTTTAACTCTTTTGGGTGTATACCAGATGTAGAATTGCTGGATCATATGGTAATTCCATTTTTGACTTTTTGGGGAACTACCATATCTTTTCCACAGCAGTACACGATTTTATGTTCCCATCAACAGGGCACAAGTTTTCCAGTTTCTCCACATCCTTTCAGCACTTATTATTAGGATTTTTTTTTTAAGAGTAGCCATCCTAAAGTGTTTCTCACTGGGCCATGCTGATCAGCTTCGTTTAAACATCCTAAAGTGTGTAGTATCTCACACTGTGGTTTCGATTGTATTTCACTGGTTGATCATGTCGCATCTTCTCATGTGCCTGTTGGTCACTTGTATATCTTTTTTGGAGAAAAATCTATTCACTTCCTTTGCCTATTTTTCAGTGAAGCGGTGGTGGTTGTTGAATGGCCTTTATTAAACAGTGACGAGCTAAAAGCTTCTTAAGCAAGTCATTAACATGGTTAGATCCAGATTGTAGAAATACAGGTCTGGCAGTCGGAAAGAAAGGATTGGAGGGGAGAGATCCAAAACAGGGCTCCCAGGAAGTTGATGCTGCAATGATCCAGTTAAGAAATGACAGGAGCCGGACCAAGGATACAGTGAAGACTAACTGAATAACAAATTAGGCCTACTCACTCCTGACAACTGCCGTCCCCCAAACTGGAGGTATGTGTTCCCTCCTAGAGAAATTAGCTCCTTCTCAGGACCTCGTATCTACATGTTCCCCACGGCTGGGGGATGGACTCAGACTTGCTGTTATGTGGAAGCTACGGGTTGTAGTTTTATGATGATTCTGAATTCCGAGTCCCTGCTCCTAGGGAAAATCCCTTTTGTTATTGAGTGCTGTGCTGGATGAAACATATCCTGTGCAAATCACTTTCTGAATGGTCAGTTGCTGGAAAAGGTAGTAGAGATTTCAGCTTCTACCCTTCAGTTCATGCACTGACCCTCGTCAGCAGAATTTTAATCAGTTTTCCAGCAGGTAGCTGAGCTCTGAGATGTGTCATTTTGGCAGTAAGAGGACCAAGACTTCCCTTGGTTACTGTCTTTGAATAAGACAAATAACATCCTTTTTCCTTGTATTAGAGCAAGCAGTAGGGCATCTAGCTGGAAAATTTGGACTTGACTTTGTACTGAGTATATCACACTCTCCAAAACTTTGGCTTCTGCTTCCATAAAATCAGGGAAATAGCCCCTATTTTTTTTTTAACAAGATGGAGCCTACAGACTGTCTTTACCCAACATCGATGCCAACATCTTCCTTGTGCACTTTCCTGTAATACAAGGATGAGAAAGCTACAAACAGCAGTCTCAACTTCCCTACAGCCAAGGCTTTGAGGGTGATATAATATCTGGTATTTGATGTACTTGTACAAGTCTGGAAAGCAGAACTGAGTTTGTTGGGAAGAGAGGATGCCTGCCAGGGATCCCTCTTGCTGGTGTGGCTCCTGCAGGCATGGTATGTCTCTGGAGCCAGCAGCTCTGGATGTAGCTTCTAAATCTCCACAGGGCAGTTGAGACAGTAGTCTGATTCTGGAACCAGCAGCTAGTGCAGCAGCTTCCCACTTTCCCAGCTGGGGTATGGTAGCAGCTCCCTTGGCTGGCCAGTTCTGCAGCATTGTTCCTGCAAGCTGTTCCCAAAGCTATGCCCCAGAGCCTGCCCCTGCAGCCCATCCAACAAGTTCATGAGCATCTATTCCCATTTGCTACAAAATTGACAGATGCTTACAAAATGGTTGGCCTTCCTGTTTAAACTCTGTAGAGTGACTCCTGTTACCTGCAGCCACCCCCAGACTCTTGTACACTGTTTAAGAGGAAAACAAAAAACAGCAAGCACACATTCCTAACACCATGCCTGGCTTCTAGAACATGCTCAGCAAATATTTGTTGACTGTGAATCTGAAATTGGGGCTGACCTTCACCTGGGTGAAGGAGACCACTGTTTCTCTCCATGATGAGATCTCAGTGATGTGAGGAAGACATTTCTCTTTTGCCCTCCATTTAGCCAAGTCTTCCCACCTACTTGGTGATCTCTGGAAGAAAGCTACAAGCAACAGTCTCTTTAAAAAGGGAAAGACTTTCTATCTTAGAAGTAAGGCTCAGAACTCAAAGTTCTTGTTCATGACACTGGTCTAAGTTGAAATGAGATGCATTGGTTGATTTGGGCTCCTTTCCTAAAAGGAAGATTTGAAGAAGAAGGAGTGAGAGAGATGAAAGGTACAGGACCCCAATCCCTAGGAAAGAGAGAAGCAAAACATAAGAAGGGAAAGCCAGCAAAGATTAGGGCTGGGAGTGCCCTCAATCTGAAAGGCCTGTCCCCCAGGAACACATGGAATTCGGATGCTTTACAGGCCATGCTAATGCATAACCACTTATCCCCATTTTTGAGACCCCTATGAGCAGCCAGAAGTTGGCCTGAGTTCACTGAAGTGCTAAGAACAAGGGAATCAGTGGCAGGAAGAGAGACTGGAGAAAGGTCAGATCACACAGGGCCTTGTGGGCCACGTTAAGGACTCTTGTCCAGTGGTTGGCAGACGTTTTCTGTAAAAAGCCAGACAGTCTCTGTCATAACTACTCAATTCTGCCATTGCAGCACAAAAGCAACCCCAGCCAGCATGTCAATGGGCAAGTGTGGCTGAGCGCCAGGAAGCTATTTCAGGCAGCAGGCTGGATTTGTCCCACAGGCTGTCCGTTAGTCACTTGGCCTAGTCTAAAGACACCGAGGAGCCTTTCGAAGATATTTAGGAAGCCGGGGGCGGGGGGGTTACCTGATCTTATTTATGTTTGTAAAAGAGCTCTCCAACTTCCAGGTAGAAAGTTGATTGGAGGGGAGCAGAGGGATTTGAGCAGCCCGAGAAGAGTGACGGGGGCTTAGGGGAGGAAGCTACCAGTGGAGGCTGAGGAGGAGATGGCACAAATATTTGGAAGTAAAAATGGTAGAACCAGGTGATGGGATGGATGTAAGAACTGCAGACAGGGAAACGTCAAGACTGATGCCCAGGTCTCTGACTTGTAGGATGTTCTGGGGGTTAACTCGCTCACTCTCTTTTTCTTCCATCTAATGATTTGTTCAAGTAAACGATTTCCCAAACATCCTTCATCCTTGCACCTGTCTTCCGTTCATGGCTTCACAGTCATCGTCCCATTCATACAGATTCCAGGCTGGACTCCTTTTTTCCTACAAGTCCCGCTTTCCTGTGGTTAAGTACATCATCTGTTAACTCAACTTCTCGACGGTGCTTAAATGCAAATATCCTTGATTTCCTCATTTACTTAATTCCTAGTTCAGATAGCGAGGCTTGTGATACAATGTGTTCACATAACATGGAAATCTCAAAATATTTATCTAAATCAACTCAGTTCCTGAGGCAGGGTAGCAAGGTCTACCCTACTGAGTAGCACCCATAGTCACCTATTGATACCAGTGTCCAGCCCCCCCACCCCCCAGTCAAGGCCAGTCTCAGGCCCAGACCCCTTACCAGGGTGCTTATCTCCCTTATAAATCAGCTTATACATGCCTACCTGGTCAAACCGCATGAAGCACTGTTTTCGTGTGCCTGCCTAAAGCCCTTGCTGGTTGCCCATCACGTCCACATAGAAGCGCATGGCCCTCAGCCCAGCACTGCAGCTGAAGCCCAGCCACTCTCTATCACCCTAGTCTCTCTTCCACTTAGGGCTCTTTGGCCTTGGTCAGCTCCTTCTCAAGTATACCACACACATTCCCGCCTCTGTAGATTTGTGTTCACATCAGTTCCCACTCTCCACTTATTGTGGCTACATACGATTGATCTTGTTTGCAAAGAGAACTCAGTTTGAAACCTTGCTTCTTAACTGCAGCATGGGGCCAGCTCCTTAACTTCTCAAAACCTCAGTTTACTCATCTGTAAAATGGGGTTCATTTCATTAACCTTGTAGGGTTGGTATGAGCATTAACAGAGGAAACTCAAATAATGCAGTTAGAATGTGGCAGGTGTTCAGGAGACATTGCTATCCTTCCCCCACACTCCCTAAGAGTGGTTTAAATAATTAAACAAACATTTATGAATAGACCTTAGAATAGTGTCTGGTATATAGTACATGCTCTGTAAAGGTTAACCATATTTTTCTTTATTTGAGGACTTATCAGACAGAATTTATAAACAAGCTATTCTCCCTCAGCTTGTCTTTCCATCTGCTGATAACCAGTTTGGGGAACTTGCAGATCAAGAGTACAGCCTGGGTGGGGTGGGTAGGCAGTTTGGAGCTTGGACAGAAGGAGACGCAGCCAGAGACAGGAGAAGGGCCCTAATATATGCATTTCTCAAAATAGAATTCACCAAATTTTTAATTTTGCTAATGGCTGGTCTTTATTTGAGATGTCATGCTGAAATAACTCTTTTAATAAAGGAGAACTAATGCACTCATTTTTCCCCTCCCTTCCTCTACATCAGCAAGGATTTGGTGCAATGATGTCCATCACCCTTTTATTTTAATTAAGCATATAGCTCTGAGAGGCTTGTAAAAATGTTGCCAACAGAGAAATGCTTTAACGGATGTGAACTTGAGGTTGGCTTGTCCCATATATCTTTACTACATAAAATTGCCCTCTTCATCTTGCACGTGAAGTGAATGGATGAGCACTGGTGTGCACCTCTGAGTGGAGGGACTGAGGGGAGTAGGATGTTTAGGAATATGAAGAGTGGGATTGTGAGAGTTTTCAAGAAGATTGGGGTGAGAGGAACAAGAAAAAGGAAAACTGTTTTCTGCACATGATCATGTGCAGGGAGGTATCCTCTTAGATAGACGTTCTCTGTCATTTTTCTTTCCACGTGTCGGGTGATAGATGTCTAAATATACAGATTTTGAGGGGAAAAAATTAAGATTTCAAATGAGAGACCCAGAATTTAAACTCAAGCCATCTGACAGCAGAGCTTCTGCATTCAGCCATTATGCTAAGCTACTCCCCCACTGAAGGAGCATAGCGATGTGTCATAATAGTGAAATTGCAAACAGTTGTTCCGTGGGCTATAAATGAACAAATGAGTGATGTGATGTGGGTACTTATGTGATGCCTTATATCTAACGTATCAGTGAGTGCAGGTGGAGGGCTTGGTGGATGGTGATTGGGATTCCTTTTTTTTTTTTAAGTAGGGAGAGAGACTCACTTTTAATAAGCCAGAAAGAGAGAGACAGAGAAACTGACTTAAGCAAAAGACAAGAGACTTCACCCACACGCACAGAGGTTTGGGAATCGATGCAGAAGCTCCCTGAGTGTGAGTTCACTTGGTTCACAAGGGCTAGGAATGTGCATTAAAACTGAAAAAAAATGTTGGTGTGATGTAGCCCCACAGTGGGCATCTGTATTCCCTCCGTGCAGCGTGACTGTCTCACTGCTGAATAATTCATTCTGGGATTATCCTCCCTGCCTCTAGTTAAGTTGTTCTTTCTTTCTCTCCACAAAATCCACCCAGAATGTGGAGCTATGGTGATTGCCTTAAGAGTAAGGTGTTCTGGAGAGGGGAAGTTGGCATCCCAGTAATGGTCATGGATTCAGGGTCTCCACAGACATGGAGAGCTGGCATAAAGGGGCCAGAGGCTCCAACTTGCTGAAATCTTTGACTCCCAAAATATAAACCAAATTAAGTAAGCGTGGACATCTTCACCAAAGACAGAGCTGACTTTCTCATTTTGTACACTTTTATTGTCATCCTCTAGAATTCTCTGCAAATGGGACCAGGTCTCCAAAAGTCCTTTATCTTCCAGAATCAAGGTCATTGTTACAGAGATTTTGCTGTTCAGATAATTCAAGGGGCTAGAGATCGCTGCTAGAAAGAAATGACAGCGACTTCTATGTAGTAAAAGCCAAAATCCCCATTTGATTTTAACCCCTCTGAATCACTTAGCATGCACTGGTTACAGACATTGACTCGTCTCCAAGCAAAGTCCTTGAAGAAGGCATATTGAATAATGTCAAATTCAGTGTAAGTCACCAAAATGTGGCATGGTAAAAGGTTCTTTGCTTATATTCTTGCTTTTTATCAATGAGGAAGTGACTTTAAATAACAAAGGTATGGAATCTAAAATATAAATACTTATTGTTATTAAAAAGCTAAAGTTCTTGGTATTTAATCTGGAAAAGAAAAGACTAATGGATGATAAATTTATCTTTGTTAGATAGTGGACTCTTTTTTTAGTTTTTAATTATAAAAATAACAATGTTTGTTTTTCAAAAATCACATATCCTCTAAGCTTATAATATATAAGTCCCCATCCCTCCCATATCCCTCTCTACCGAGGTAGCTATTATTAAAGCTTGGGTACGTTCCCAGAAAATTCTATGTGTAATCAAATGGAATCAGACTGTATACTGTTACTGAAGTTTGCTATT
The DNA here is from genome assembly GCA_032199065.1 of Smutsia gigantea. Taxonomy (NCBI): domain Eukaryota; kingdom Metazoa; phylum Chordata; class Mammalia; order Pholidota; family Manidae; genus Smutsia; species Smutsia gigantea. Next base: position 43,314 of record JAVSCE010019852.1, on the reverse strand, counting down.
TCACTTAACAATACATCATGGCTATGTTTCCATTTCAGATCTTTTTTTTAACTGAACTGCATGGTATTCTGTTTTCTAGAGGCAGTAGAATTTAGTTTAACATTAACATTAACAGGTAGTCATTGATAGAAATTTAACTTGTTTCTAGTATTGCTAAAACAGTGTTGCAGTAGACATCCTTGCACATATATTTTGTACATTACTCTGAGTATATTTATAAAATAAATCTCTAGAAGTGGAACCGCTGGGGAAAAAGGTGTAAACACTTTCTCTTTGGATAGGTATTGCTAGGTGGTCCTAGGGAGGACATTCTGATTTTTGTTTTAAGAAGGATGTTGATATGTCTGCAAAACAGTTTTAAGAAAAAATGGGCACAAATCAAAGCCAGGGTTCTTTGCACTAGACCAGAAGCAGAGCTTTGCCATTTGTGTATAACCTTGAATGCTTCGCTGAGGTTGTGATGTCTCGTTTTCTGAAAGAGGTTTGGGAAGAGTCATCCCTTGTCTGAGCCCCGATGCTGCACTGCTACACAGATGCTTCGCTAGGCTGAAGCCATGCCACTTGTCTGTCCACAGATCCACGCTGCTGAGAGCAGAATTCTCCTACCCGACCATAATTAATGGCAAGTGCAAGGAAGTTGTTGGAAACACAAATCGGGTTCACAAACCCCTTATAAAATATATGCTAAAAATCCTCACCTCTGTGCAGCTGTTGACAACATGGCTGGGGCGTTAGTGACAACTGATATACGAACTCCCTTTACCAAAGTATTACTAGCCCCAGGGACCCTTTAAATCTCATTTTCTTTTTCTTTTTTGCCCAAGTCAGACCATCAGCAGAAATGCATATGTATGTAAGATGAATGCAGTGCACAGCTGAGATTTCTCCTGCTACGAGTCTCTCCACACCTTGAATTTTGGACTCTCAGGCCGTTTTTAAATGCGGCTTCATTTTTCTTCCCTGTCATTACCTGCTTTCATCTGAAAAATCTCAGTGTGTGGTCTCTTTTCCCTTAATTCAGTAGATTTGGCATTGCTGTTTATTATACTCAGTGTGACATCTGTCTAATATAACATCTTTGAATCACCAGGATGTTGTTACTTTTTTTTTTTAAGAGGATTTAACTGTTCAGGGCTAACTGGAGACTGTTTAAATTTATAGAGGTGACTTTAGCCCTTTGTAGATCTTCCTCCAGATAGATACATATTTGTAATCAAAATGATAATCCATATTCCCTCACTACTCAGCTGAGATGAATGGAAAGAGACTTTGGGGAAGGTTGGGCTATTTATTCACAGATTGTTTAAAGTCAGAGTTAGTCTGTCTTGGGAGAGAAGATTGCATTAGCTTGATAAAGCTAACCCTTTCAGCCTGGGGAGAAAAGAATTGCACAATAATGCTGCAGAGGTTTCCTTGGCTTCTCCAAAGAGGAATTAGATTTTAACAGGCCAAAACCTTCCATATTGGAGGGTATGCTTCTAGAGATAACATGGATGTAAAAGCAATACCAAATTTTTCTTTTTTTATGGGAAACAGGAGACATTACAACAGACCCCTAGATTTACAGAGAAGGCTGGCAGGGAGCCACAGGGGCATGGTGGAAGGATTATGGCCATCTTCCTTCAATATAGACAGAATTTTGTAAAAAAAAAAAAAAAAGAACATTTCTGTCTGCAGCAAGATGTGCCTTATTTGGAGTTCTGGTTGGAATTCTTCAGCATGGAATATCAATAAAGAACAAATATGGGGCTTTGATTGTGATTTATGTCAGGGAACCAGTTCCTTCTTTCCTGCAGCGCCCCACACAGATTCAGAAGTAGGCAAGACAGTGAGCTGATGTATACAGCCAAGGCACAACGCCCCAGACAAAGATGAGCAGGAGGGGTTTGGAGATGCTAAAATCTGCCATATAAGTCTCAAGATGTGGAAACGCTAGGACCTAACTAAAAATTGCTGTTGACCCTGGCCCTGGCACTGAAACCCACTATACACTTGACCCTTAGGTAGGGTGTTGATTTCAGATTCTTTTAGAGTCTCTCAAACCCTCAGGTTGATGATTACTATGATGCTTGTGACTATTCCTAGTTACTCATCATCCCACGGGAGGGATAGAAAACTATTTAGTGGTCCCTTCCTTTATTTCCGTCTCCTTTGTACCTCTGAATCTGAACGCATTAGTCATGGTGTATGACAAGGATTGCAGGGATATTCGTAGCTGTTCAGGAGAGGGGGAGAAATGACAGCAGAGAAGCTCCTATCAATAATACAAAGCCCCACGAGTGAGGCGTGCGGCACTTTGGTGGTGTCAGCAGTTTAGCCGGCCCCCAGTCAACCTGCTCCACAAGGCTCCCCAGGGGAGCTAAGGGAAAAGTTGCCTGGAGAGACAGAGATGGGATTGCATGGGGTGGGGGGGTGAGGTGGGGGGGGGGGGTGGAGACACGACTCCTAAGACTGAGACATACATTATTTCTAAAATTGGCAATCTTTTTTGATGACTTAAGTGGAAGCGAGTTATGATCTAAATCAATAGAATTGATAATGTTTTCATCTTGAAAGGTTAACTGTATTTTTGACACTCGCCTATCTCCTAAGCAACTTGGCTTATAAGAAAAAAGAAAAAATCCTCTGGGCAAGAAGCCTCGGATACACTTAATTTAGGGCTCATGTTTATGACTGGTCATTGACCTTGAAATTCCATTAGCGCTAATGAAGGACAGTGCTGGCTGCGTCCTGCCCGAGTCCCGTAAGTGACAAGCTTGGCACCGGGAAGGTCCCCGTTCTGGCTCGGCACTCTTGCCGCCTCGGGTGCAGCTCAGCCCTGCAGGGCTCAGCAGGGAGCTTCCCTGGCTGTAGGTTCTCTGGTCCTTCCCTCCAGAGAGGAGAAAAGTCCTGTTAGAATGACTTTTCTGCACATACACTGCTTACTGTATGTGCCTCTCGGTTCCCAGAGCCATGGAATTCAAATGCAGATATACAGCTGGCATCCTGAACATTTCCCATCTGGAAAAAAACTTCAAGATAGGAGTCATGACTATCTTGCTATTTGCGGGGTTGCTATTGTTGTTTTGTCCAAGTATTTTAAAGTAAATTACAGTTATTGCAACACTTTACTCCTAAGTATTTCAGTGCCTCACTAAAAAAGCAAATTATGTTCTCACAACAACACACCAGTATCACACCTAACAAAATGAGTAATCCCTTCAGTATCATCCAATATCTAGCCCAAATATATTTAATGAAGTTTTTGCTTTTTTAATATGGCTACTAGAAAATTTTTAATTACACGTGTGGCTGGCATTTGTGGCCCACAGTATGGTTCTGTTGGATAGTGCCGATCTAAAACTTTACCCTCTGCTTTCAGTCTGGAGGTTCCCTCTGTTTTTCTCTTGTTGAAGAAACCAGGTCCTGAAGAATGCCCTGCCTTCTAGATTTTTCTGATGGCTTCACTATGATACAGTTCAGTTTTTTCCTCTCTCCCTCATATTTCTAGCAACTGGTTAATTGGGCTTCCTTAGATTCAGGTTTAAATTTTTTGACAAGAATACTCCATAAAAGAGGCTGTATTTCAGAGTACCACTTCAGGATACTCCTGACACTGTGTCACTTGTTTTTCTACCCTCCCTACCAGCAATAATCTGTGACTAATCATTTGGCATCCTGAGTCAACCTTTAACCTAATGATTTTAGCATTCACTGATGACTGTTTAACTGGAGCTTAAAACGTGGGTTTTTTTCTACCACTCTATTTACCTCTATTAGTTAGAATTCACATATAAAGAAAAGCTCAAAACCCTGAGCTATTTCATTGGCCTGAAATGCAGTGCCCACAGGAAAGACCAGATAAATGTTTGATTCATTTTCTTTAACTACAAGTTGGCAGAGTAAAGAGTTCAACGATGGTGACGACATCTGGAAGAGAAGTTTACTTTTTCTCTTTTTGAGTATTGTGAACCTGGAGATTTTTGAACTGTAAATATCAAATTGAATTTTCAAAATTGTAATCAGTTTCCAGCATTTAAAAATCTAGGGAAAGAAATCTAGAAATTTTGTGTAAAATATGTTTCTGGATTCCCATTGGCAACAGAGAGCTATAGCAACAGTGGGCCCCTCTGTTCACCCCCAAGTACCCTGGACTGGTGTTTGGCTCAGTCTCTAGATGGGACATGTGCTGCCCCGTTTGAGGCCCTCCCCACCCAGCCACTGAGTCAGTTCTCTGCCTCATCCCTATGAGTCTTTGAGTTTGTGACCGAGTCCACCTATGTCATAGATAAGAAAATTGAAGTACAGAGAGGAGAAGGCACTGGCTGAAGGTGATACAGCCAAATAAAGGGCAGCATTGGGACTAGAAGACAGGTTTCGCCCTCCCAGGAGGACCACTGTATTGATCCTCCGTTACCAAGAGGCTGCTCCCAGAAAGTCTCAGTAACAGTGCAGAAGCTGGTGGAAGGCGCCCATTCCGTCTGTGCTCTGCATTTTCTACGTGCAGATGACAGCTCGGTGCCGAGCTTCTCTCTAACCATGATTACGTTTTTGCCCAACCCTTGACAGCCTCTGATGCAGCCCCACAGCACCAGCTCTAGTTTGGGATCCTCCTTGGGGACGATGACCTACAGAGTAGAGTCCATGTGAACCACTCAAAATAAATAGGATTAGTGCAACCTCTTTGGAGACCCCTTGGGCAATATTTATCAAAAATTGAAGGGCATATACCCTTTTAGACCCAGCGATTGCCCTGCTACAAAATTTTCTAACAGATATATTCACAAAACAGTCCAAGATACATATACCTTGACGTTCCCTGTCCTCCCAGAAAACTGGAAGTAACCCTCAATAGGGGACCAGGTAATAGTTTATGGCACATCCATATCTAAGGAATAATATGTAATCATTTAAAGGAGCTGCCTGTGCAGATGTGGAAAAGATACAGTTAAGTTTGAAAGGTGCCATTAAGTTAAAGAAAAATGTTATTTGTGCCTATTTTAAATAAGATGTGTCGATGCCAGTATATGCATAAACATTTTCAAGAAAGGTATCCACAAGAAAATATCAAAATCTTTAGATGAAGAGACCAGAGGTCAGAGTGAAGGGGAAAAGACATTGATTTTACTTTTTGTTTTATATCTGGATTTTTAAAAATCATGGACATGTATTAATTCAAAAATGTTTATAAACAGGTTTGCTCAAATAAAACAACTGAGTTAGGGAAAAACTAATGGTGCAGTTTTTAAATCTGGTCTTCCAGTCACTAGACAAAAGGGCAGTAGAGCTTCTCAAACTAGCAGCAACCAGTTGCATTACTGCGGCTGTGAACGGGGCTCTGAAGGTGTTAAGCACTGAGCAGGATGCAGTGATAGAGGTGTAAGGAGTTTGTTGTCATATTAGGGGGAAAAGACCAACAGACCTAAAATGACTAGAACAATAGCAGCCAGTCTGGAATTAAATGCTGATCTTGGCTTCTAGGCTCTTAGGGCTTAAGAATACAAAACAGAATCTCCTATCAGGAGACTGGTGAGGTAGAGGGCTGAACCGTAATCAATGCATCCAGGCTGGATAGACACCAAGAGAGGGAGAGCAGGTCGGGGAAAGCATAGGCAGGACCAGGGCAGCAGAGCAGAGACTGAGCATAAGGAGAGCCATGCAGGAAGTTTAAGGGCTCTGGTTTGGTTTGGACATGGGTTTACAGCCCAACTTGGCCACTTTAGTTGAGAAGCCATAGGCAGATATATGCATCCTGGTTTCCTTAGTTGTAAAATATATCACAGAGACGTTTTAAGGATCAACGGGTATAATGCACATTCAATGGTCAGTCTGTATGGAATGCACACCCAAACTTTTCTGGCTGTATGTGTGGGAAGAGAGAGAGCGAAATCAAAAAAGAGGAAGTGTAGAGGCAGCATATGGTAAAGAGGGTTGACTTCAAAGTCAGATGGTCTGGTTTTAATTCTTCACTCTCCTATTCCTAGCTATGTGATGTAAGGCCTCCCTGGCCTCTTGCATCACATAACTCTAGCTTTCTTTTCTTGTCTGTTAAATGGGGAGAGTGTGAAAAACTGGTGCATACTCAGTGCCTGAGAAATGGTAGTGGTTATTGTGCAAATGAATCAATTCAAAAGTTGAAGCACAGCCAGCATTTATTCATACAGTCTTAAAACGTTATTTATATCAAATCCTCTCTAAGACTCTCTGAGATAAATGAGACGAGAGCTAAGACACAATGAGAAAAAGGTTTCTCTAAAAAGGGACGGAGCTCAGACTTGAACCTGAATCTGTTCTACTCTAAACTGCTGGCTTTCCCCACTCTAATCCTGACATCAAATACACTGTAACATAAACCTCCTTTATTCTGAAGTCAGGGGCTGGAATTATTTAGGGAAGTAACCGGAGGATGGTTAAATGATGGTCACTTCTTATTGCTAGAGTGCATGGTCATGTTTTTACTATGCTAACAAGACTTGTGTGGTGAGACTGTTTCAGGAAAGTATTTCCTAAGCTATGCATTTAATTTAGATTTTGCAAAACCCCATTTTTAATCAGAGACTCTTCATTAAAAGCATACCCATTGGGAGCTAATGATAAGTGAGAGAAAATAAGTTAAATCCACAATGCAGCTGTTCTCCCACGTGCACTACTTATATCAGCATGTGGAGATTGTACAGAGAAGGGGAACTTAGCAGGACAGTTGTATAGCTCCAATACCCTGTAAATTATCCAAAAGTGTGTGCACTGCAGGCTAACATGCAAATATCTGTTTCATGCCTAATAATTATTCCTTCATGAGTGTTTTTAATAATCATTTGGCATTTAATTAATGTGCACTATTTGTCCTGGGAAGTCTGGCTGAGATGAGAGTAAGGGCAGAGAGAGGAGGCTGGCTTTCATCAAACCAGTAGAGAAGCTGCTTGATTTTAAACACAGCTTTTTCTGCTTTTGCTTTTGTACCTGCTGCAAAACATCAGGCTGCATTCTCCATTTCCCACCATCTAAGACTCATTGGTGTTCTCTTTACAAAGGAGGGATAAGGGGCTGTGACTTCCTCACAGTCTCATAGTGGGGCTCCAGACGCCTTTTGTACAGAGACAAAGCTTAAATTGTGTTCTAAAAGAGGTTCTATTTGCAGAGGTCATTTTGATCAAGTATACAGACCCCCTTGTTATTACCATCTCAATTTGCAAGTATCATGTGATGGTTTAATCCATCACTGATGCATGGCCAGATATGTGTGTAAATGTATAAACATACAGATGTACATAAGTGATTATATAAACATATGTGGGTGTCTTTGTGGATAAAAATATTTCTTTAAACAACTGGAGCAAGCTAATGTAATGGAAATTCTGTTCATTTAGATATTTTAGTCTTGAAGTTGATTTGTCTATGACATCAGAGAGTAAGCTACACTGAACCTTTAGTTCCATTACCACGTAAGTAAACAGACTTCATCTGCATAGCAAGACCGAATCAGCCAAAGAGCTAAATACTCTAAAGTGATCTACCATCAAGGGGAGAAAACAATTATTTTAAGGAGCTTGTTTTCAGCCCAAATGGTTTGGTTCTGCACAAAATCACTTGATTATGTGTTTCTCTCAGCTTTGAAATCATGCACCTATCTGTCCATGTTTAACAAGAAAGGGAATGCTGCACATTTGTAACAAATTAAGTTGATGGGTTTGAAGCAGCTCATGCAGAGGGGAAGGCAGGGCTTGTTTGGGAGACGACTGGAAAGCGCAGCTAACTAGGTAGATTGGCCAAGGGATACCAGGAGCTCCAGTCCCTAAGAAACATGCTCAAACCCAGACCAAAACCCAGTTTTGATGCGAGGAATTGAGTGAGGGGACTCAGCACAGTGGAGAAGGGAGCCGAAGGCATTGCTTTCTTCTTTTGTGTGTCTTACTTTTATAATGCCTAAATAACTCTTCAGGCGATACTCCCAAAACTCTAGGCCAGGGATTATAGCTCAAATGCCTTCAAGCAAAGTAACTGAGTGAAATGGGCAGACATAATAAAATTATTTCTCTACAAAAAGCAAAACAACAATGCAAGCCCAATGACCGATGGCAGCGGACACAGGGACCTTTGTGTGAAGAGGCAGCAGGGACTTCTGTCAACAACGTTGAACGCGAAATCAAAATTGCCTGCGCCTTCCACAGAGGGCAGCTGTCACTGAGCATTGTGTAGTGGGGGAGAGAGCCTAAACCAATGGCTATTTAGAGTCTTTGAGAGTAGCCCAAAATGCAGGTAGGTGTTTATATAAGTTTCCCAAATTTAATGTGTTGGCTCAGATTTTTTTTATAGACTGTGCAAGCCCAGTTAACACCAATTCGCACTGCCTGTTGTAGGCAAAAGGAGAATTCACAAGAAGTAGAACTATGCTCTACATTATTGGTCCTGTGCAGGAGCATTGCTCAGGGAGTCCCTGCTGCGTTTGGTGCTGTACTGCCTACACACGCACGCATGAAGGGTGTGTGACCAGACGGCAGGTGTCTGTGGGTGTGGGACGGGTTTGTGTAGAAAAGCCCTTGAGTGTGTTGGTGGAAAAAGCAACATGCCTGGGCAGGTGCCCTGATGTGGTTTCCACATCACTGTCATATCTGTAAGGAGGCCACAGGTCCAGCTAGGGTTGGGTCGGTGCCGGAACATTGTTGGGGAGCCCAGAGCCCTTCACACAAGGTTTGCCGAGAGTACGTCTCTGCCCAGGAAATGACTGCAATTCCTCTGTAGGTCTTACATGCGAGTAATTTTTAATTGAAATAGAGGTCGAACACCTTTATCATTCTCAGTATATAGTATAATCAGGAAGAATTACAGTGAACTTTATTAGCCAGTCTGTTTTTTTAATATTACTTCAGGACAAGGAAGGTCTGTAACAAGCCATGTTTTCTGGTCTTTAGAATTTCCTTTTTTTATTTTTCAATTAGCACAGTTCCTTGCATGATCTGTTACTCTGATTATAGATGTTCCAAAACCTCTTGTCATAAGCAGAAGAAGTCCTTGGAGCCACCTTAGGAAGGGCCCATCCGTAGTACTGTGTCCCTTCTCAGTTTAGCAGTGCAGTCCACGAAAGGTCTGGGAATTGGAGACACTGCTAATTTAGGCCCTTCGGAGTTTCCTGTCCTCCTCCCTGACTCATCCTTCCTGACATCAGATTCATTCCCATAGAATGACATCAGTTCTGCGGGAAACCTGCCCTCAGTCCTCTGCAGAACAATCCGTGGACCGCATGCTACTTAGGCAGATTGGGAGAGACTGGGAAAGGGGGTGAGAAGGTCAGGAAGACTGAGGTGATTTTAGCACCACTGCTGTGGTGAGTGACACAGTCACCATCCTTTCCAGAATGTTCACAAGGAATATAATGCAGCCACTTAAAAAGATGAGTATACAAAATGCAATAGCATGGAAAATGCTTGACACAACATGGAATTATATTTTATCTTAATCTATTTTAAAGTAGGCAATACATTCAAGGGGTTCCAAATTCAGAAGATATAAAAGGCTATACAATGAAAAGTCTTCCCATCTCTGTGTAAAGCCACCCAGGTTTGATGTGCCATTAAATGAAAAAAATAAGAGTATAAAGCTCAACCTTTCTCCCAATCTCTCTTTAAAGATGTATATTTGTATATATTTATTTACATATATATGTATACAAACATACATACAAATGCATCCATAGGAAAAAAAAAGAAGTAAGCAAAATGTTTACAGTAGTTATTTTGAATAGAAGGATTACAGGTAATTGCTTCTACCTTCCTGTATTTTCCAAAATATCTTTCTTCTGTGTGTATTGCTTTAAGGAAATAATAAATACATTTCTTTATTATACATATAATACCATCACTGAAATCACTTGAGCAAAATTGAACGTGACCAACCATCAGAAAAGGAGAAAATTAAAATCACTCATTTTCTTACAACCCAGAAGTCACAATTGATGGCATTTAATATTTTTTCATCCTACCTTCTGGCCTTTTCTCTGCATATACATGATCACACTTTAATACTGTTTTATACCTTGCCTTCTGATTAACAAAGTGTTCAAGATTCTTTTCTGTTACCTGTATAATAATAACTTTCAAAAGAATTCTGGATCTGTGTGCATATAGGTGTTGAAGGAAATAAGAAAGGTCTTTTAACTGGGAGGCTATATGTAAATCTGCACCCTGATAAACCAGCAGCAGATATGAGGAAAAAGGAGAGCAGGCAGCTATGTTCCAATGATCTATCTATCAGCCTGAGGTCCTAGGACTGAGGCCACCATTCCTAGCAACCCACGGCTGTGGTTCTGCATGGATGCAGGCCTTCAAGCAGCAGAGGGCCTGACATCAGCCACTTGGAGCACAGAGGCTTAAAAGACTTGGTGAGAAAGTATAAAAACCTTCCTACCTTGCTCCCAGGGACAATAAAAGCTCTGAAAGAATAATTACTCCTTTTAATTTTAACTTTCATGTACACACAAATAACCTATGGATATTTCATTATAAAAATTACTTAAAATACGCAAGTGTCAAGAGTTATAAAAGTGTATGTTTTTGGTCATATATTTGTTATCCTCTACTTTTTATTGAAAAATATAGGTGATTCCCTTTAACCCACTCTTTCCATTCCCACTCCTCACTGTAGAGATAACTCTTGTTAACAGTTTGGGTTCTAGGTAGAACTTGTCTGATGCACTCATGTCCAAATCCATAATCACACACAGATACATAATGAATGCATGCTTTTTTTTAATTAAACTTAAACTCTCTGGTTTCTTATCCCCTGGGCTCTAAATCTCACTTATTCTAAAGCTCTTTTCCAGAGCAATAATGTTTCCCACATATGAATCACCAAATGCTAAATGTGCTTTTCTCAGCAAATGCAATTCATTTGAGAATAACTCCCAATAAATTGCCTGTGATGCCTGTTTATTGCTCGAGACAACGGTCATTGCCAAGGCAATGAAGGGTCGCACCAAACCCGTCATTAGTTTTAATGTGATCTGGCAGTTTTAATCCTTTCTGTATTTGTAAGTGTAACAGCATGGTAGGGTGTGTTAAGATATTTTTTCATCTTTCCTTTCTTGAACATTAAAATATAGGGGGGGTGGGTGGGAAAGGGAATGTGATATTTTCGTGATGAGAAAACCCACCGCTAGCCCTGTTTCTGCAGACTCCAAGGTATGTGGGGGCAGAAATTAGGACTTGGTGATAAAGAAGGGTTCCAGGCTTGCTGTTTCCAGCACTTCAGCTGAGTCCTCAGAGGATCCTTGTATTTCCGTAGCTCTTACTCTCTGTGAGTCCTTTGGGGTCTAACACTCAACACTTCAAACAAGAACTTACTCAGAAACTAACTTCCATATACATGTTTGTGCTACATGACATGAACCAGCAGTCAAAGTCTCAAGGGAGACTGCCTCTTCGACTTCTTTTGTACCCCTGACGCCTCATTGATGCTAAAGCTTTAGCGTGACCCCCAATAAATGATATGTGTTGACATAAAATACTATTGAACTCCAGAATAATTGACAATCTTAAGCCAGGAAGATACCGTCTTCTTTCCAAGGTTAAAAAGTTTAGATGTCATCTCTGTGCTCATGGGTCCCTAAGTCTGTCCTTCTTTCTAACAGGGTGATATTGGACAGGGGTGGGGGTTCAGGAAGACTGTGATGAGACAGGCTGCTCTGAGTAAACACTGGGGTTTAGCAAAGATGGGACAAGGTTCCAGAGTCAGACGGAGGCGTCCCATCCCAGCTCTGTCCCAGTGGGCAAGTTGCTTAGTATTTGAACTATAGTGTCCTTGTATGCAAAACTGGAGCAGTGTTACCTGCCACCTCATTGTGTTTGAAGTTGAAGTGAGCACATAGTAGGTGCCCATCAAATGTTCATCTAAGTGCAGACCTAAGCCAGGACTCCTAGTATTTCATGGCGCTTTATGGCTACATTCCCGTTGGAGGGTGGGGTTTGGAAATCTGTCTCTTTAAAGAAGGTTGTAAGATAATAGCATGGAGGAACCCCAGGATTATCTAGACCTTCTGTGCCAGAAATTGAAACCAGGGCACCCTTGTGCTGCCAACAACTTTGGCACAGAGGACCTGCCTGCCTCCAGAGAATAGTGGCATGACCTGTTTTGTTATGGGTTCCTCTAATTATGCACATGTCTATCAGAACATATTAGCTCCATAGCAATTCACCCTCCTGCGATTATGCCTACCCTCGAAGCTGGAATTAGCATTTTGCAGTGATGTCTGGGAGTGGTTTTTTTTTTTCTGCGTTCTCATGATAGGAAAGATAAATTGAAACCTATGCCAAAATGCTTAGAATAATAGCAATGTGATAAGTGCTAGTTAAGTATGTGCGAGGTACTTTTATCACTGCTATTATTATCATTACTAACTCAAAAGTAAAGTTTTCTGGATTAGCCCCACGGGGAGGCAAGAGTCAGAACTTTAAAATTTCATAGCTTCCTCTCTGAGGAGAGCTCTGGTTCACTGCTGTGCATACAGAGAGACTGATTACCAGGAATGGAGAATTCAGCTGTTTGGTTTTTGTTTTTGTTTTTTTCTCACTTCACCCCAAGCAAGCAGAGCAGGAAAGGCCAGGGGAATGAAATGTGTATTTTTTGTCATCAAGAATGTGTGGTCCCCAAGCTGGTTACTAGTAAACCAGTGAAAATGAGGTAGCACTTCAAGTCTTCACTGAGTGTGGTCTTTCCTCCTTGGAAGATTTCTGAGCTTCTGAAAGTGGGGTGAGGGGGAGTAGAGCACCGTGGGGCTGTGGTTTCAGTCCCCTCTGCCGGGTGCGCACAAAGGCATTGACTTCTGTGCCTTAGCTTCCTCGTGAGTAAACCGAAGCAGTTGGTGATGTTCAAACTCTGTCAGAGTGCCCAGGTTATTAGGGGTTGTAACTCCGGAGGGAAGATTCCCAGGGCAAAATGCCTTCGGAACTGAAATCCTTCAAAGGGAGAAATAAAGTGGGAGAAACCCATTTGTTGCTTCCAAGCAGTCGTCCACTTCTGCTCACCCATGTCTCTCATGACCTGGCTGCAAAAGGAGCCCCACCCAACCTCTCAGGTCGGATCTGCCCTGCTACCCCTTGTAATCACCTGTTGATGTGGAGATGGGCTACTCCTCTCCACCCCTTGGAAACATCTGTGGATCTGGAGAGGCACTAAGACCAGGCAAAAGATTCTGGAAATACTGCAGTTTCACCCACAGGGGTGCCAAGCTGGGCTCCCCTGCCACCTCCCCACTTTGGCCCAAGAAGCTCCAGTGTGATCTAGTCTGTATATCAGGGTACGATTGAAATGTCCATTTGACAAAACAGTTCTGCCTTTAACTAACAGTTTCAAGCTTTCTGAACTGGTTTAAGCCATGCTGGAAGGAACCACCAAGATTCTCTGATGTTTACAGAGGGTAGGGAGGGATATACAGAGGCGCAGGGCAATGACCAGAGGTGAAGAGAGGAAAGGGATGGGCAGGAACCTTGAGCAGTTGCAGTGGGACCAGGCCCAAATGCCCTTTGACCCCCAAGTCATCCATCCCATGGCCCCACAAGTGCCCTCTTTTAGCCTGGGCAGCTAGAACACAGAGCAAGAGATTGAGGCGTCCTGCCCTGGCTTCCTGTGATATTAGGCTGATGGGGAAAAGCCTTTGCCCTCTTGGTCTAGAGAACAGGGCCCAGCTTCCTCTTCTAATGAAAATGTTGAAATGCTGATAGGTTTATAAGTCACTAAAAGATGCCCAAACAGGTGAAGCCCTGACAGGGAAAGCCTGCTGAAGGAAGAACTCTGGGTTTCCAGGGGCACCAGGTTTGCACCCCCAGGGAGCCCAGCTGCCTTTGAGTTCTTTACCTGTTTGTTTATCTTCTGCCCCATTGCGTGTGTGTGGAGAGAAGGCTTATTCCTAATAGTAGAGAACTGAGTAGGGAGGAGGCATATGGTGAGAGGGTGGCAGTCTTCAGCTTTATTAAATGAAAACTTACATGTAAATATGAATTCATTAAAATATTGGTTATTTTTTAATTGGCTTTCAAAATCAGCATAAGGAAGGCCTATTCCTGTTGGTCTGCTGGATTAGTTGTAAGATTCTCATCAACATTCAATGAAGAACTGTTCCCATCCCTGCTTAAAAACCTTGTTTCCTGGTCATGTCCAAGTTGATCCCACCTGCCATCACCTGCTGTCATCTCCACCTCCACTCAGTTCCAGCCAGCTTCCACTCAGCTGCTACCCTCCGCTTACTCCATTCTAGCCAAACTCTTCTTTGTCTGCTTCACGAACCACACGTGCCAGGTGCTAACCCAGCCGAGTCCTCCCCACACAGGGTCCCTCTCCCCGCAATCTCTACACCAGTGCTTCTCAAACTTCCATGTGCGTCAGCATCACCCAGATTGTTTGTGTAAAACACGGGTGGCTGAAATGCAACGTCTGGACTTTGTTTTGATCTTGAGTATAAACCAACTTTAAGAACCTATTATTAAGTTCGTTTGGTGTAATAATGCTAGATGGTTAAGAGTTCTTATTGGTTAGAGTTGCATACTTAAATATATATATTTGTGCACATAAATGACATGTGTGAAATTTGCTTTTGAAATACCCCAGAAAGAAAATATGTATATATATGTATATGGGAAGAGGGGGCAGGAACAGATGAAATGAAATCAGCAAAATACTGATAGTTGTTGAAGTTTATTTTCATTGAAGTTGATATTTACCGTTCTCTCTGCTTCTGTATATGTTTTTAAATTTCCACTAAAAAATGTAAAAAGTTATTTCCTCGGGGGGTGGGGGGTGCTGGGCCACAGGTTCCATACCCCCGGAGTTTCTATTTTAGAACGTCTGGGATTTGCATCGAGAATTTGCAATTCTAATGGGTTCCCAGATGATCCGGCTGCTGGCCCATACACTGCACTTCGAGGACCACTGCACCAACCCCCACAGACACACACTCTTCCCTTGTGTGGGCCCTGCTCACCTCTTGTCTCCATCGGAGCCTCACTCCCACAGGCTGCCTGACGTGTATGGAGCTCTCCTATTATACATGTTCCTATTATACAAGCATCTAACTGAATTATAAATGCTCATCTGTACAATTATTTGCTGTTTGTCTTCCCTATAATTCTATAGCCTCCCTGAGCAAAAAACTAATTCACCACCTATCCCCTGTGCCTAGCATATAGTTGGTGCTCAGTAAGTGTTTGTTCAATGGGTGGATGGATATAGAAAGACTACCCATTTTTAAAGTGGGCCGAGCCTTAGGAGGGTTGTTCATATGTTGCCTGGCACATGTGGCAGAAGCAACAGAGGAAGAGCAGGCAGCTGCCCAGTGAACCAGATCAGCCAAGGGCTCCCTGGCAACCTAAGAATTGACATCTACTGCACCCAGAGCTCCCTCACATCCTACCCTTTTCTTATAAAACAAACAACACACACAGAGGGTAGGGGCTTTCTCCAGAGGCCTGGTCCTGCATTCTTGCCCCAGGCTGTGTGACTTTGGACAGGTCCTTTCTCTTTGGGAGCCATAGTTTTGCCACCTATAAACCAAGAAGGTTGGATCTTTTAGCTCTAAAATTTGTTGAGATTCATGAGTTCAGAGGAAAGATGCTCCATTCTGAATCCAGGAATGGTCAGAGGGTTGGCCTTTTCCCCTAATCTTAGCCAAATCATGTCAGCAGAGCGAGTCAAACTGGGAGGACTGGCCCTGCTCTTGCGACTTTCTGGAGCCTCTGCTTGGTGTCAGCCTTCCCCAGGAGCTATCAGGGGGCTGGCTGTGAAGGGATGCGAGGCCGCAGACACAACCCCCACGTGCCAGAGCCTGCTGGGAATCAGGAGTCCGAGGGGCGCCGGCTTTCTGCCTCCTGTCACCCTGGTTTAGGGCAGCGTGTGGCCTGGCTGAGCTTTCAGAACTGGAGTGTTTGATCAAGACCCGAAATACACTTCTGTATTTCAGTTGAGTGCCCCAAAATGATTTATATTTTTTCTCATTTGCGATCACGGTTTTGGCAGTAATTGTGAACCTACGTCGCAGAGCTTACGGCTGTGCTCACCCGATGACTTACAGGGAAGACTCTGCAATAGGAGTGCAAATGCCCCCATTACTGGTTTCATCTTCATTGTGTGTGTGTGTTTGTACACATCTTGAAGCTCTTTTCCTGTTTTCTTCTCTTAGGGAAATAGACTCTAGTTATATACAGAACCAAACTGATGAAGAAATAAATGATTTAGAAAAGCTCAGAGGCCAAAAGAGTATAAGAAGAGAGAAGCAAGAATCTTCTTTCTTTGCCACATTATTTAGTTATGTAAAATGATTTTCTCTAAAAGATTAAGAATATTTTTACCCAGATGTTTTGATGTTATGGTAATAGCCTTCTCAGTAATAATGCCTTTTAACCTTGTGTCCTGTTTTGTTGGGGGAGGATGGTTGTTTGTCAGGGCAGAGAATGGTTTTCCTCTCCGCGGGTGGACTGGGGAGTTCCAGTCGCAGATTATTTAAAAAGCAAGCTCTGAAGGACCAGAGGAAAGTGAGGGTGTTCACAGGTTCAGTGGTGTGAAGCTTAGAAAAGTTGATAAGAAGGATTAGAATTGAAGGATAAAAAAGACTCTTTAAAAGCCAATCCATTATAGGGTCTATTACTTATATAGATTCTCCAAAATCACATGAATAAAGGGAAAAGAAAGGAAGGAAGAAAAAAACTGGCTTCAGTTCAGACGGCCAGTTACGTCTTTTTAATCCCCTTTTCACAATTTATTTGACATTTTGAACAGTGGCCAGAAAAGCTATTATAACTATAAAACATACCCATTGGTATAAATCTCATTAGGCTAAGCGATTTAATTAAAGTATTGACATGCTTAATTGATATGTGTAAGCCAAGACCATTTTCATGTCTCATTTCCATATGCTTTTTGCTTTAAGAGAATAGAGAAGCTGAATCTTTACTTTTTTTTAAAAAAGGGCTCCCGCCATAAAAAAAAGCTATAGATTCATCTGCGCCTGACATCCCAGGGGACCACTTCCTGCCACTCTCCTTGATTCCGAGCCAACTACTCATCTAAGTGGCATTGCTCGGAGAGAAGGTGACATGCACCCAGCTTGGGTGCTTGTCGGGCCCTCTTATGATCAATAGGAGAATATTTATATTAATAAAGCACCAAGTTAATTAAATAAAATGGTCCTCTGGGTAAACTTAAGATACTAGAGGATAGGCAGGGATCAATATAGTCTGCCATTTGAACATTAAGTATGTGCCTTGAAATTTTATGGAGCTTTTAAAAACTCGCTTTGTAATGTAAAAAGTTTGAAACCTCCACAAGTTTCCTTTGCCAAAACCACGCGGGTCTGGAGCCGAGCAAGATGGGAAAGACTGGAACAGTTCCTCAGCAAGGGAAGCTGAGGAGGGGCACAGCAGACCCTCCCCTAGCCTGGGAAGCTGCCCTCTTGCCAGGGGCTGATCTTGGTAGACAAGGCCTGGGAGGGGGACAGAGGCCTGAGCTCAGTGCAGCATCCAGACAGCAAGTATGACACTTCCTTGTCCCCAGAACAGCCTCCCAAGTTGGAGGTGAGAGAGACCTTGGACCCCTCCTTTTCCTGGTCCCCTTATGTTGGGAAAGCCCCAAATCGAGCATCTTTTGGAGAAGAACCTGTCTGCCAGCCTCATACCCCTTGTAGGGCTTCTGCCTGGTCCTTTTCTTATTGCTCTGCCTCTTTGCTCTTGCTGCCCGGGTGTGTGTGTGTGTGTGTGTGTGTGTGTGTGTGTGTGCGCGTGCGCCTGTCGCCACCCTGAGTCTCTTCATCTCATATCTATGCCTTTCTCTTTCCCTGTGGATCCCTGCCTTCTCAGGTCTCTTCTGTGAAACGACTGTCTCTGTATGTGTGTGTGCCTCTCTGACTTTCTTTTGCCTTTTGTTTTCTCTAGTGTTATTCCCTCTGTGTCAGCTGCCCTGCCCCTCACCCCCAGCCCCTCTGTCTTTCTCTTGGTCTTTGTCTCTCTGCTTGTCTGTCTTTCCCTCTCACTCTTTCTTTCTCCTTTTTCCCTCCCTATCTCTCCTTCTCTCTCTCCTTCTTATATCCTCTGTCTGTCTGTCTCCAACCCCCTCTGCTTGGGTTCTTCTGCCCACCAGTAGCTGACTTTAAAGACCCCAGGCTCAGCCCTCCCCACCAGCACTCCAAGGCTGACTTCCTGGTTCCCTCTCCTCTCTTCGGGGAGCAGCTTCCTCCACGGGGACTGGGGCTAGGGAAGAGATCAGAGGCCCACTGTATCTTGCCTCAAGCAGCTGGGCCCATTCACAGAGGTGACATTCTTTTCCTAAGAGGTGATATCATACTTACTGTCCCCCTTTGTCCTCTCCCATGGACGGTGTCTTCTCATTTTCTTAGCTTTGGCAATAACGCCAAGGGTACATCATAGTCATCCTATTAATAATGACTGTTTATTGAAATGTAAACCCTAGGAAGGTTTTAACAGGGTAGTGAGGACAGCCAGGGAATTTGCTTTCGTAGCAAATGCGGTCACCTTCCCACCTTCCCACCTTCATTGACCTCAGCCTTTCCTCTAGTGGCCATTCCCCGCTTGGCGCTGCACCCCTTCGAAGCTCACCAAGTCCCAGCTTCCTTTGAAAGGTGGGGGGATACCCTGACTTCTCCTGAGTCTGTGCAGAGGCAAGCCAGCATTCTGCTCTCAGCCCAGAACGCGTGTTTGGGTTAAGTCACTTCCCACGCTTGGGCCTGCCTGGGCCGTGATTTCGAGCTCTCTCCCCAGCGGTCCCACCAACTGCCTTAGGCTCTCCTTTCCCTCCTCTTTGTGGAGTCTCCCACCAGCATCTCCTCTGCACAACAGCTGCTGCTCGACCAACCATTTCCAGCCAGCTTCCGAGGGTGTTTATAGAGTGGTGTGGCTCTCACCTATGTCCCCATCTTTGCCACCACCTCCTCTCCCCGCTAGGGAGAGTCCATGAGCTTGAGTCTCCCTGCGGGACCCAGGGAAGCTTTGAGGAGCAACAAGCTCAATGGAACCCAATTATGGTTTTCTTTGGTATTGGACATGACTTGGAGCTCCTTCTGCACAGTTCTAGAGGTCCTGGGCAATAGTCTCTGGGGCAAGGAGTTTGTGGGGATTTGCTTCTCTTCTGCTCATCGTATTTGAATGTATATTGAGCAGGTACAAGTGCTCATAATAATTAGTATTTATTAAGTGCTTGTTTTGAGCCAGGTGGCATACAAAGAGCTCTAAGTTCATTAGCCATTTCATAATAATTCCCAGACATAAATATTTTCATTGTCCCATTTTACTTATTGGGAAACAGGCTCAGGCAAAGTAAGCCACCCATTCAAAGTCACACAGCTAGCAAGAGGCAAAATTGCAGTTCATGCAAATTGTCTTGCCAGTGGGTTTCAGCCCCGGGCAAGTTCGCTATGGATTCAATGTGACCAAAGAAAATGACAGAAAAACGTTCTTTGGGGTGAAAGGGTCATTACCCGGCTTGTTCTCCCGGCAGTAAGTCAAGCACTAGCGTCTCTGCCTCCGCCCAGAGCACTGGGCCGAGCTCTCTAGGCACAATAATAGCTTACTGCCTAAAGGTGTGGAAGCGGTAGCCTAGCAACAGGCCAGTTACATCTTCAGGTGGTTTAAGTTCAGTGAGGATCCTGGCCATAGGAACCCCAACTTCCCCACACTGACCTCTTCCAGGCTCCTGAGCCATGATTTCCATACTGTGCCTCACTGCCTCCTGGGGTCTTGACCATATGCAGGACTTGTGGAGTCAGGTATGAAAGGAAAGGAGTTGAGTTCCCAGAAGTATGGCTCAGTCTGTTGTCGATGAACAGTCTCAGAGAGGCAAGGGAGCTGTTTCAGGGGAAGTCTCTCCTTTCCCTTCCCTCTTCACCCCACCTCTTACCATGGAGGTCCTTCCTCTTTGTCTGGGACGGGGGTGTTTATTGTACTTGGCATAAGGTTAGTGGCAGCAGCCTCACATTTTTCACGAATTAATTTCATCTTTGAAGCTTGCTGGGTTCCCGCAGCCTTCACATCCCTTGTCTAGTGCCTGTCAAACTAAATGGCCAGAAGCAGGTCTGGGATTCAATATTAGTGTTAACTTCACACTTGGTGTAAATCTATTGAACTGCATCCATTTTTACATAAATAAGCAAGAGAACAGCATCTATTCTCCTTCACCCAATACCCAGGACATCCACAGGTGTGAGTTATTAGCAATAACTGTAATTGCTTTGAATGGAACAATAAATACTGCAGGGGGTCATGAGGAGAAATACCGTTCTGTAGTGTTAGCGTACTTCATGGCTTAAGCTGCTGTATACTTCATCCAGTGCTGGGCTTCCAGAAGCTGGCCTTGCAACTCAGGGTGCTGAGCTCTTGCTGAATTGCTTCCCTGTTTGGTGGAAGATAATTCTGAGCCTTCTGAAGCCACACTGATTTTATCAGCAGGTGGCCCCAGGATAGCATCTCACCTTCAGCACTGAGGTTTTACATATTTAATGGGGTTCTGAAAAGTTACAAGAAAGAACAAGTCACATTTCCTTGAGCTGCAGCTCTGGGCAGCTGCAGCCCATGGCATAGCCCCCCTTAGCCACCAGCCCTGCTGCCCCCGCACACTCTCCTGTCTTCAATACAAGAGCGTGGACCACAGAAGAGTAACCCAGTGCCATTTCCACTAGAGGAGAAGGGAGGAGTCATTCCACCCACAAAGCATTAGTCTTACAGTTAGGCACCCGGGGCACCCAGAGGAGTGTTCAAAGAATCCTTCATGGCCAAGTTGGACATGTAAAATTACAGGGTAAAAATTAGGAAATGGCCTTAATAGCTCCCAGGTTACAGTGCCCTAACCCTCTAGACTGCCTCTTTTCTTCCCACCCCCTCCTCACCTCCCAACCCCAGTTTGACTTCTGCTAATCCTCAGGCTCCATGAGGATTTCCAGATCTTTTAGACAGTTTGGCAGGGAGGATACTGACGGCATAACATATTATCACAGAGATAATCACAACCTTCTCACTGCCAGTCACTGCCCCTTCTAACATCTCACTGCCCTTCTAACATCTCCTGTAGCATGATGCTACAAGTATCTCCTTCCATACCTAGGCTTCATTATCCGTATTATCCTCTCTCCAGTGAGTGCCAGAATTCAGAAATGGAGAGCAGCTGTTCTTGGAGATGAATGTTCTCAGGCACACAGCCCTCACAGGCCTGTTGTACCCTCTCAAGCCAGCTTTAAATTAAACTCTACTGCAAAAAAAAGCAAACTCTTTGCTTAGCCTACCTTCCCAATATTCCCGTACTTCAGTTTAATTCGCTGAACCTTTCTCAGTTGGAGACTTTAGAACACAAGCCTATTCTAGGGACATTAGTTCTCCAGGAAGCTGGTCCACCAGGGAGGCTGAGATGGAAGGGTTGGGGAATAGAACAAGAGCTCTTTATAATCCAAAGGCACAAACTGGACTTGGGGGAAAAAAATCCCCATAGCTTAAGATTTATTTCAATCATCCATGAACCAGGCAAAAGCATGAGGTAATTTTCTTTTTTTTTAATCCAGTCAACAGGTATTTTTAAAATTATGCATCAGGCCTCATGCTCAGCAAAAGTGTGACCGCATGAAACTAGTAATCTGGGGAGTGCCCCAGGGCAAAAGACCATGTTACCTTACAAGCTTGACTTCCCATCAGCATGCAAGTTAGCAAGTAAGCAAGTCTCTCCAAATCTAAACTGACTAGTACCTGTGCCCAGGTTCCTAATTTGCCTTCAGCTTTTTGGTAAAGCCTGATTAAACAGTGCCCTGGGATAGTTATTGAGTTAAAGGACCATATTGGTGGATGATCTACCATTTCACCTGAGCTTCCTCCTCAGAGAAAGTAAAAGTACATGGGAAAGAGATCTAGTCAATCACACAGTCACTCCATCCTGCCTGATGCCAACAGAAATGGGCCCAAGTGGTAACTGAAAATATGATTTGGAATCCACCAGAGAAACATGTTAGAAAGCACACTCCATGTGTGGGGAAGTTGGGGTTCCTATGGCCAGGATCCTCACTGAACTTAAACCACCTGATGATTTAACTGGCCTGTTGCTAGGGTACCACTTCCACACCTTTAGGCAATAAGCTATTATTGTGCTATATAGAGAGCTCGGCCCAGTGCTCTGGGCGGAGGCAGAGACGCTAGTGCTTGACCTACCACCGGGAGAACAAGCCAGGTAATAAACCCTTTCACCCCAAAAAATGTTTTGCTGTCAATTTCTTTGGTCCCATTGAATCCATAGAGAACTTGCCTGGGGCTAAAACCCATTGGCAAGACACCACCCCTTAATTTTAGCTAATTATTGCACAAGCCGATCTTTACCCAAGGGATATTCTACCTCAGAACCTAGGCAGTCAGACCACTATCTGGGAGGCAAACGAGGATGCTCAGGTCAGCCATTAATCATGCAACAGCCCAAATGCACCCTTTCATTTCAGAATAATTCCATAAATGCCCCCCAACCCCTGACACCTTCCATCACTCAAAGATTTCATCTCCTAATTACAAAATCTTTTTGACATGGGCATGTCTTTGTGAAGAAGAGAGGACTCAATTTGGGCCATCTCTCTAAAGAAGACACAGGAGCAAGGACGCTTCTCCAATTAATCAACAAATGCTTGGCTCCAGCATTCAACCGGAGGATCGATTTACATAAAGCTAACATAAAGCTACTTCTCAAGATGAATTTTCCTCCCCTTCTCCCCATGCATTCCCCTTGTCCAGCCAGCATTAGACATGCTACTGGATTTCAGATTGACAGTCAGCTACGACAATCAAATTAGGGATGAAAGCCTCAGAGAGCTGCCAAGGGAGAGGGATGGAGGGGAAGGAGTGGGTGGGAACAGTATGTCAGCCTAGGAAGAGGATGGATTACAGAAAGGGCTCCCCTTCCCAGCTCCACTGAGCAGACACACAGCTTCAAACAAAGGGAAAAAAACAAAAACAAAAAAACAGATAGACCCCCCCCCCCACCAACCAAGATTAATACAACATCTCATTGGGCTTAAGAATTGGCAGGGGACTATCTCAGGTATATAATTAGATCCTTATGATCAGATGATCTTCAGCATCTGATTTCTACACATGATATAAGGACACCAAAATTACAGTTGTACCTCCTGAAGGGTATATGGTGATGGACACAGGGCCTCGACCCAGATGCTGGTAGTTGAAGCCTTGGTGATGTTTCCTGGACCACTTGGTTAATCAGGGAAGTCTGGATCAGAATAGAAGGCACAATTGGGCTGTTGTGAAAGCTCCCCAATCCCACCTAATGTAACTGCCTTATCGCTAAATTGTCATAATTCCAGGGATTAGTGAGCTGCTGAGAAGCTCAGCCTCTGTACCATTCACTGGAGATGATCAGTTAATTATAATGCTGTTTCATGAACATGAAGAGCCTCAGAGCTGCATATGACAACAATGAAAGCTTCTGTTTGGACTGGAAGCATAAATTAACACTGTCAGCCCTGGAAGGGTATTGGTTTGGAAACACTCAGGCCTGTGGCTGGAAGGGGGTTCCCTGTTCATAGGAGGGGATGGCTGAATGACTGGAATGTTTCAGGCCATGGCTTGCTTCCTTGAATCCAAAGGTTCCTGTCTTGAATTGCTCTCCTTCACATTTCCTCTTGTCTACCCAAGCCCCCACCCCTGAGAGTCCCACACTGGTCTCCTTTAGCTCGGTTCCAACATCTAAAACTCTTTCCCTCTCTTGGCAATGAGAAGGCAGACAACTATAACATCCAGCACCTAGCCTTATTTTAGAACTGCCCTGTCCTATGTAATAGGTGCTAGCTATGTGTGGTTACTGAACATTTACAGTGTGGCTGGTCTAAACTGAGATGTACATAAAATACACACCAGATTCTGAAGACTTGGAATAAAGAAAATGTGAAGTACCTCATTAACAAAATTTTAGATTGGTTACATGTTGAAATGAAAATATGTTGGATCCATTGGGGTAAGTACAATACTTTACTGAAATTCATTTTAACTATTTCTTTTCACTCTTTTTAATGAGGCTACTGGAAAAATTTTAATTGCATGAGTGCCTCATTATATTTCTACAGGACAGTGCTATTCTAGAATGAGCAGATCCCCTCTGGAGGGCGTGTTGGCCTTTGCAGCCTTCAGCTCTGGGTTGAAGTGTTCTGTTGGCCAGCACAGAGGGCTGTTTTTAATTTGGGGGAAATTAATTTAGATGGGCCCTGAATTCCCCAGCTCACAACCCTTGCTACTTTTATTATCCATACCCAGCCTACTTTATTTATTGATTAACCTGTATAACCTACTATATTTGGCTTGTGATCTCTAGAATATCTGCCCGTAAAGAGACAAAAAGGGTGCCCATATGAGAAACTAGCCATAGAGCAAACCAATAACCCTAACTCCTCTGGCAGCCGTTTGTAACCCCGTGTCCCCCAGAGCAATCCTTAGCTCCCTTGTGCTTGAACACCAGACTTTCATCTGCGGTCACGGCTCTCAATCTGCCTCTCAGCTTGGCTGCTCAGTCTTATCACCTGCTTTCCAGTGATTTCCCTCCTAGATGGCAGCTCTCCCAGAAAACTATAGGAAATCACCTGTCTGTGAAGCCCCACCAGGAATGTCCTAATCCCAGTCAGCCAGAGTCTTCCCTACAGGTTTGAGAGAGTCCAGGGGTAAAGTGCTTGGTTTTCTTCTGCCATATCTCCGGGATCCCAGGGCAGAGCGTAACCACTGATGGGGTCACGGCCCTTTTTTGTCAGCCTCCAAAACTGGGCCCATGAGTGGCTTTCTCAGATATGGAGTAGATGTTGTCACTGTGTCCCCCCTTCAGCCATCTCCTGCGATTCTACCCATCCCATAGGCATTCTGCCCAATACCAGCAGGCTCATACAAGAGTCACAGGAGGCCTTTGAATCTTGGACACAATATTTTCCACAAAATCAGACTAGACACTTAAGGAGTAGGATGCTATATTTGTGAACTTCATGCTAATTAAATGAAGACAGTGATTTGCATTTATATATTGCATTATAGAAAGCACTTGTCCATTAATTATCCCCAATGCTTATTCCAATTTCACAGAAGTACAAGTTGAGGCCCAGACAATTCAACTGATGCTTTTAAAGACACACAGCCCATTAAGTAGCACAGGTTGGACATGAACTTGGCACCTAATCCTATGCACTAATCATTCTACCCAGATTCTCAAATCGATTCAAAGTTGATAGACTCCAGAGCCCATCCCCAGGGTTTCTGGTTCAGTACATCTGGGATGGGTACCAGGAATCTGTATTGAAATCTTCTATTCTGAGAAATCTCACGCATATACACAAGTCAAGCACAGATAATAAATGAACCCCCTTCAGACTCATCACTCAGCTCCACTAGGTATGAACTCATGGCCAGCCTTGTTTCACCTATACCTCTACCCCTTTCCCTTAATCTGTATTATTTGGAAGCAAAACCTAGGTATCATCATTTCATCCTTAATAATTTCAGTGTGTGTCCCACACAGATAAAGGCATAAATGAAAGGAAGCATAATCCACAATACCAACATCGTATCTAAATTATTTTAAAAACCAGGATCACGTTGTTTTTTTTTTTAAGCACCATCAGTAAATTCTGATCAGTTAGACCTTGAACCCCACTGTGAGAACAGCTTCCCTGTGCCAGGCCGACTCTTTAAAAACATCTTCAAAGTGTCCTGATTTTTATCCAATTGTCCACTTTGAAAGACAAAACCCAAGTGCTTAGTGAAAGAAGCCTACCCCCCTGCAAGTCTCAGTGATTGGTTGATATCTTTCCTTTTCTTCCCTCCCCAAAATCTCAAAAGATTTTGGACATTAAGTAAAACAAAGGTGTGAATTATTTTCCTTGGTGGTTGGGAAGAATCTGCAATGTGAATTTAGATTCAGTCTTGCTTTTTGGAAAGGAAAAAAAAAGCAGTGAGACTGCAACTTTGACCTTCTGAGAGGTCTGGATGTTTGTTTTATATTCATACATGTAAAGGGGTCTGTTTATTCCTTTCTGGGTCAGTGAGAAGGCAAACTTCAGGAGGACAGAAACTTGGTTTTCTTCACGTTTGTACCTTGATATGCAACATAGTGTGGCACATACTAGCTGCTCCGTTTTTTCGTTGAGTGAAATAAGAATCTGAGCTAACAGTTAATCCGCCAGTATTACATATGCCGTAAGTGGTATGGCTAGGACTTTTCTAATGAGCTTGTCAGATAGGGCAGAAAGGAAGGAGCTCTAATTGTTATCTTTCATTCAGTAACTTTTTAACATAAGGGAGCAAGCAATGTAAACTCGTGCTGCAGTGAAATATTCAGAAACCAACCAGAACAGTGGGAAATCATTGTTGTGGGTTTCTTTGTTCCCCATTGATACTTTGGATTCTCTGGATCCCTGAGATAGGTGTCCACCCTTTCAGGAAATGATTCGGTTACTCCACTGTAATCTCCCTCAAAGGACGCTATTGACTAGACCCCCAGCTGGAGGTTCCGGGGCTTCTTAGCTGGGACATTTGTTTAGAGCTCATTTGGTTTTGACAGTGACCCAGCTGTAAACATATAATCTTGCTTATTAAGATAAATTGCCCACAGAAGAAATTTACCTTTTAAGATAAATACTCCCTGAAGTCCACATTGTAAAATCCCCAGGGAACAGTGTTTCCTGCATGTCTGTCCCTCCTGCTGTATGAAATAAGGTAAGCAAAAGAATATCTTTCTCTCGGTTCCTCCAGCAGAGCCATGTGCCACAGTTACTATATTATTAGGAGCAGGGGTGGTGGGAGCAGAATTCGGCTTTTGTACAGGAGAGCAGTATTGAAAGCACAAGAAATTTTAGGTTCATGGATTATCCATGAAAAATTTCAAAAATCCTTAAGTGAGTTTTGATTGATACTCTTTGCACCAATGGGCAAGTTTCCTCCTACTAGGCAGTGACTGAGAAGGTAATTTAATATAGACTCAGGTTGAAGAGAATCAGAATGGTTATCCACTGCCTCATCCCAAATCCTATAATGATTCCAAATATAAATGCTCTTAGATCATCCTCTTGTTAGTATGGTTAAACAGGAGTTGACAGATCTTTTTTTAATATTACTAAAAAGCCCCTGATTGGTCTCAGTACAAAAGGTTTGGGAAAGTAGACAAAGAAGGTACCAGAATACATTATTCCAGTTTTCTTTAGTCAGTTAGCTTCTCCCTGTTGCCTCTTGATCCTTGGTCCTGGATATGTCATGCTTCGGGAGTGATTTTCTTAATCTGAGAACTTCCTGAGTCAGGAGAACTGTCCTTGAAGCCTTCTTATAAATGCTTTGGGTGGGATCCTTTGGACCCCCTTTACTGACCCTTTGAACTTTGCTGCTAAAGGTCATGGCCGCAGACCTCTTCAGCAATCTCTCCTTGAGTTACTGAAGACACCTTGTTCAGCCTTACGAAGGGCAGGTTGAGCTGGGAGATCTGCAGAGGTACAAAGGCCCAGATCTCTTGCTTAGAGACAGGAGCTGCCAGGGTAGTGGGCTAAGTCCGGACTTTACCTAATTGTCCTTCATGCCCCTTCTCCATTCTGGCTCCTCCGTCCCTTGCTGGTCTTGCCCAGGAGCACTTTGTGAATCCATCACTTGGCTAAGTGTCTGCTTCTCACAGAGCTTAACCTCAGATAGACCTTTCTCCTGAGTCAAGCTCTCCTGTTCGTCCAAAAGAAACTACAATCAAATATAGATACTCCTGTCTAGGCAATAGATGAGGGAGACTTTACTCTCGCCCTCAGATTTTATGGAAGGACTGTTAGCAATGTTTGCATGTGGTATTTCTTGCACAGCTGCAGGCGTATGTCCTGAGGATGATGATAAAGGGTGCCAGCAATGTAAATCCAAGGCTGAATGCGAGGGGAGGTCCAAGAAATAAACAGTGACCTCCAGTGAATGCTTACAAAGTGCACATGCATCAACTCATTTCATCCTCACAATTAACCTATGGGGGTCAGTAAAATTAATAGCCCCACTGTAAAGATGAAGAAATTGAGGCATAAAGCCTTTCAGTTTGCACCATACACAGCTAGTAAGCGGCTCCACCCACTTCAAAAGCAAGAATTCCCCAAGGTTGAGGGAGCTTCTAAGCTCCACCCACTTTACACCTTCAGAATAATTTGAGATGGACATCTAAGAGCAAATCCCCCCCCTCCACCCCACAGACTGCCATTTAAAACAGACAGGACTTCCTAGTGGCATGAATGTGATGGAGACAAGCACATTGTTCCCAGCAGCGTTAAGAGCAGACTTTCCCTGCTCTTTGCCTTACAGTCTTGCCTGGTAAACATGGGGTGGGGTGAAGGTGGGGACTGTCATTCACCATTGCTCTGAGAACAAAGCATGCCTGAAGTTGCAGGGATAGCCCCAGGAAGCATTTCAAAAGCTCCGCTGGAACTAGACAACCTTTCAATCCATTTATCAAAGCGTCTGCAGTTCCATTTCAATGTAGATGAAGCAATAATAAATTTGTGAAGAAAGTTAATCTGTGTCCAAAGCATTTTAGTAAATTAAAAAGGGGATGGGGGGGTTGGCTGGAAGGGGAATATATTGGTTCTTGGCAACTCCTATTCGACTTCTGTCTCCTTAATAATTCCTCTTTAGTCTTGTGTTTTTGGATGGAATAATCAGTCAGCTAATGTTTTCGGGAAGCAGGACAATGCACTCTAGCTAATGCAATTCTCCTTTCCTCCAGAGTGCTAATTGTTTAAAAAAGCATTCCGATCCACATGCCCACTCCCCAACCAGGAACGCCTTTCCCCCAGCCCCTTCCTTCTTATCCCTCCAGAAAGTCCCAGCACACCTCTTACCTTCTCACCCTACTCCAACCTCTTACCTTTCATCTAATGGTTTTGTTTTTGTTTTTTAAAAGTTCCCTTTCCCTGGTTGTTTCTGAGCAATTTTCCCTCAGGTAGGGCAAAGCACAAAACCCCCAAAAAGCAATTGGCAGAACTAGGCTCTTGGGCACTACACATAGATTTTGTTATTTTTATTTAAGTGTCAGCCGAAAATGGTGCTCTTGTCTCTCTCAAGGATAGTACTCAACAATAGCTCCATTCTCAGGCATCACGCTGAGATAAACACACTATTAGGAATCCTCACAAAGGCCCTGAGATAATTGTGAAGGGACACTTACCGAAAATGAAGCACCCAGCCCCTGAACCCTCCTCCATGCCCCATCAGTAACACCATTAAAGCTGTCAGTTTGTCAGCCCAGTGGAGGTATTTATGAAATCAATATACAATCCTGCAGATGGATGGCAGTGGTATTGTTAGCCAGAGAAGAGAGGCTCAATGGAAAACAAAATTAATAAAATTTACAAGCAAATTGTCATGGGGAACAGATAAATTCCCTACAATCTACTGTTTTGCTCAATTGTGGCAAGAGGTAAGCCATGGCAGGGAGGCAGAAAGAAAGCTTTAAACCAGGCTCCTTAAGCTAAGAGTAATAAGCCTCAGTACATTTACAGCAAGAAAATAGCCAAGTGGCTACCCCACCAAGTGCAGGATTTTACCTGTCTGACTGCTTTAGCGGCAGGTTTCCCAGCAATTCCACCAGATTTTCCTGCTTCAACATTGCTATTCTCTCTTTATCCCACCATATTGCAAACCAGAACCTTCAAACAATTGCTATTTCTTCAGTAAGTTTGGGGCACCTTAACACAAAGTGTTAATGCATTACTGGAATATGTGCCCTTTCTCCTGGCTTCCAGGCATAATTAGAGCTGACTCTTCTAAAACTCTCTCCTGTTTGCTTCCCCTTCCCCTGATTTTGATTATCAGCCATTTACCAGAAGGGTGGCCTGAGCTGTTTCGCTGCGTGGCCAAAGATAGCAGCCAAGCTTGGGAGGCTAGCAGGCAGGGGCTTGCTGTCCTGGAGACAAGCCTTCACTTGGCAGAAGAGCCTGGGCCCGTTGTAGCTGCTGGAGCCCTGGGTACAGCCCAGATGCTTTGTGGAAATTGCATTAGTCAGATGACAAGACCTGAACCCCCTTCTCCTGGAGGCTGATGGAGAGCAGAGGAATGGCCTTGGTGACA
This sequence comes from Smutsia gigantea, assembly GCA_032199065.1. Lineage (NCBI taxonomy): Eukaryota > Metazoa > Chordata > Mammalia > Pholidota > Manidae > Smutsia > Smutsia gigantea. The sequence continues at coordinate 13,258 of JAVSCE010019852.1, read as the reverse complement.
CTACCTGACCTCTGCTGTCATCGTGGGCTTTGTTCAACGCCCCAACCCCAGGCTGGAGCCCTGTTCATTGAATCAAGGCCCAGCCTGGGGAGTCTGCAATGGGGCTCATTGTGCATCTAAATTTACTTACATCAGATGCAGACAGAGGAAACTGGATTTGAGATGGGGAGCACCCTGTTATTCATCCCCAGAAGCCACTAGTGTTCAGATCTGCACTATATCCCAACTCTGAGGTTTGCCTTGGAGCCTAACAAGTGGTCCCAGATAACCAGCCAACTGCTACAAGTGTGGCAGCTCACCTAAGCAAGGTGAGAGCTGAGCAACTGATGCCTTTCTTCTGGCCTTTTTTAAGCCCCCTTGTGAAATGTTAATTTAGATGGCCCAGCTTTTAGTGGCGGATGGTTGTCTGACCTCTTTGCAAGTATATTTGGAGTCATCTATAGCTTTTGATTAGATGCCTGTGGGAAAATCAGTGCAAGAGGGTCGATTGGTACAATCTGTCTCTAGGACAGCTCGGCGATTAAAGATGCATTTAGACTGTGACCCTGTACATTCTCTTCATAGAACTTTATTCAGTGGGAGTAGCTGAACAAGTGTCCCCAAAATGTGGGGACAGGAGAAGCCATCCGAGTGTTTCCTCAAATAGCAAATTTTTATAAATATCCATCCACTATACAACTGGATAACATACAGCCATTAAAAGTGTTGGTGTAGCTGTACTGTTAGTAACATAAACAGTTGTTCTCTATATGATAGAAAAAAAGAGGTTGTGACTGACTATATGCTACGAGATCATATTGGTGAAATTTGTATTACTTCTAATTGATAACAGTGGTTATATCTGGGTAGGTAAATGTTTTACCTTAATAGCTGAAGGCTTTTTTGTTCTTTTCAAAATGATGAAGATATTTGTCTATATCTATAGGTAGACTATATATGTATAAATAAATATGCAATTTATATATATGTTTGTGTAAATATATGCAGATACACATAGATATGATTGATAACTCACTGAGATTCCAAGCAAGCTTGAGGTATGAATGAAAACAAGTATATGTTTGGTCTAGCAAAAAATAAAACGAGAAATAAAGTGAAAAAAAAAACAAACCTAACTGCATAGGTCTTAGGAAAGGAAATTGAGGCTTTCAGGATTATTAAAGAGGGCCCTGTCACAAGACTTGGGTTTGAGCCAGCTTGGAGACCTGACGCTCCATCCCTCACCTTCCCTCCTCAAAGCAACACGTTTGTACTGCTTACTGCTAGATGAGGTGCCGGTGGGACCCCATTTGGGGTGGGTTTGTGGAAATGCAATTTGAATTCATCATGCCTGTCACTAGGCCAATCCAGGAGGCCCCCAGGGGTCTCTGAGGCTCTGGATAAGTGGAGATGGTCACCCCCATCAGAAAATCAGGATGGCCAGGCTCCATTCCAATTCCAGATGACAAAGGCAGAGAGTCCCTGAGCTGGGAGATGGAGTGGTATTGGCCCTGCGGTGGGGGAGGATGCTGTGGGAGATGAAAGGGGGCAGGGGTCGTCTCTGAGAGGTGGCAAAACAGAGAATTGGGTGCTGTGTACAACAAATAACCCAGCGTCTTGGCTCGTGGCCTGGAGGTGCAAGACCACCCACAGAGCCCGCCCTGGTGGCGAGCTGCTCCTGCAAAGACCATTAGCTAGAGGAACAATGTGGAGGCTCACAGCAGTCTGGGGCCTGAGACTAAACAGTCCCTCAAACACTCCTGACTGCAGGGCAGCCTCTGAGGGGTTTTGTTATCATAATGAGATGCAGATAAAGCTGGGCCTTGGTGCTTAACATAATGTGCCTCTTCTCTTCTTGTTTAGAGATCTGAGCGAAAACCAGATCCTGGGGATTCCGAGGAAGGCGTTCCGAGGCATCGCCGCCGTCAGGAACCTGTAAGTGGCGTTTTTCTTGCTTTGCTGCAGCTCTGCCCAGAGCGGGGACGAGGGGCGAGTTAGGAGGGTGGTGTCACTGGGTCCGGTGCTGCCTGAGTCCAGGTGACTCAGAAACAGATTGAGGGATTTGCTTAGTGGCTTCCAGGGGACACACGTCGAATGCCACAACAGCTCCACAGAGTCTCATTCTTCTCTGGTTATTTGCCCTCAGATATGAGCATTAGTGTCCCAGATCTTAGTCAGAGCCTGGCCCTGCCATGCCTCTGTGGCCTGGGGCTCAACTCAGCTTCTCCCAAGGTCATTATTTCCTATAAACTGGGGATAATAAATAGCCTGGTGGGGGTGTTGATGCAAATGAGAGAATATTTTTAATGCTTAGTGCCTGGCCCATAGTAAATGTTAAATAAATGGCAGCCTTGGTGATGATGAAGATCACAGTGGTGAAGATCTCACTGTTACTAATAGGACCTTGCGAGAGGGCAGTGGGATTCGTGTCTCAGGATTGTGGGGAGATGTAGCCAGAACCACTAGGTGCTTGGTTTGTTTCTTTTCTTTTTTTTTTTTTGGAAGTAGTTATTGATTCATAGGAGGTTTCAAATAGTAGACAGGTCCAGTTTTCTGCCAATGGTAACATCTTATATAACTGTTGTATAATATCACAGCTGGGACGCTGACACTGGGGTGACCCACAGATCTTATTCTTCAGGCTTCACAGTTCTGCGTGCACTCCATTTGTACGTATTTGTGCATGAACGTGTCGTTCTGTGTAATCTTTACCACATGCAGATTCCTGCACCCATGGATACAAAATCAAGGCACAACTATTCTGTCAATAAGTTCTTGAACTTCACAAATAACCCTTGTCATTTCCTACATGGCCTCACTGTTTGTTGCTCGTCAACGACTCCTGGGGCCCTTACCTTCACAAGGAGTGTGCCTTCTGAATTTTCTACCTATACCACTGTGTCCATGTGCCCAGAACTTGTGTTTGGAGAGGGTGCAGAAGCAGGTCTGGTTCGTCTAAGAAGGCATTTCTGTCCCCAGGCCTCCTCCAGAGGCTCACATTCAACTTGAGAAGGGCTGAAGGGGTCTGGCTTTGTTTTAACTTCTTTAGCTATCAGTTTTCCCTATACAGGTTACAGGGACTTCAGGGTATGGGGAGCCGATGATGGCTTCCGGATATAGCCTATCTGCCTCCCGTTTTGCTGAGAACTTAGGAGAGAGCATTTAGTGTAACAGGCAAAGCACAGAGAGGGCAGAGGCACCTCAGGGTGAAGGGAGCAGGAGACAGAGAGGGTTTTGCAAGGAGCTTCCAGACAGGAGGCTGCCCATTGCTTCATCCGGGAGCATTTGTCCAGGAGCAGGAGAGGGCAGGGTGGAGCAGAAAAAGCTGTGGAGAATGTGAGTAGATATTGTGCACATAAACCAAAACTACGAGTTTGTGTTAATTCGCACCCCAGAAAGGCAAGGCAAGAGGGGAACTTAGAGATCCTCTAAAACCCCCACAGGTCAGTAGTGAGAAAATTGAGGACCAGAGAAGGACAATGACTAACTCAAGTCAACCAACTTTTTTATGATGGAGCCCTAAATTAATAATTTACATATACAAAGTGTTTTATCTGTCCTATCTCATGGTTCTAATTTTAATAATGTGTATGAGTAACCTAGCATTATGCTTGGCACATGGAAGTTTCTTCAGAAGTTCTAGCTACTGTTATGGCTTTATTCCTTTGTTGTTAAAATTGTAAAGTATTTAACTCAGCCTGAGTGACAACAGGAATTCAGAGTAAACAAGGTGAACAGTGTGTATAAAGCTTGGAAGCAAACCCGTGGAAGGGGTGTTTCAAGGGACACAGAACCAGCTCATCATGGGAGTGGGGATTATAAAGCAGATAATAAGTTATGAGGTGAGAAAAAGAGGTTGATAGCAAGCCTTGCTTGCAAGGAGCATGGACTTTAGATGGAAGACTGAGAATGGGGATGGCTTCCCACCTGGGGAAAGTCGTGATGACATTTCTTCTGGAAGAGGAACCTAAGAAAGGAGGAGGTAGAAGGAGAAACGGCTGGGGTGGGAGATGAGGCTGTAGTCCTTGAGGGATCGGGGCTGTCGCTCAGGAGAGAGTCATCGGAAGTGAACGCAGGAGTCCAAAGTTGCCGAAGGGACCGAGTCAGCAGAACTTAGCTATCAATGAGTTATTAGAGACCAGGGAAAAAGAAGTGGAAGACGATGAGTTCCAAACTCATACAATACAGGGAATGATGGCAGATTCTCATAGTCATTCACCCATGCAGCCATCAAAATATTCTTTGAGCCCATTAAGTGCCCATTCTGGGGGAAGACACAGAAAGTAAGAGAGATCAGTCTGTGAGCTCTGTGTTCTTAGGGGTTCCACTCCATGGAGATTGAAAGGCCAGGAGGTAGAGCCAGGCTTATAGATCCTGAGTTGGGTGTGATGTTAAGTCTCCTAGTATGGATAGAGCATCTTCTGTGTGTTCAGAAATTGGTGAACCTGACCTCCAGTCCTGTTGTTCCTGCTGGTTAAATTAATTTGGTCTGTGGGCCACAGCTACATCTATGGGCCTGAACTTTCATGAATTTAATAAAAGGGAGTTAAACTAAACAATCTTAAAGCCTTAAGAGAAAAATGTCACGTGAGTAATTAGAGCTATAGGTACTGAGCTGAGGAGCAAGTTCAAGGAGGGAAAGCATCTGGGTAGACGAGATAATTGAAATTATACATTTAAATATGCATTAGTATATGTAAAATAGGAGATGCTTTACAGAAATTAAGTTTATATAAAACCTATTAAGGAAGCACTCTTACCAGACCTCAGTCACCCACATGTAGATTGTCTCTTGTGAGTTGTAAGTAGCAAATTTTCAATCTCAGGAATGTCACCAGTCTGAGAATCACCTGTCAGCCCTCAAATCTTCTCCATCTTCCATGTGAGCTCAGAGAACATAACACTGTTCTATTGTTACTTAAGTAAAATAGGAGTAGAAGATAAATTATTGGAGCACCAAGCTATGAAATGACAACTGGGTCTATCCATGAAACTATATGCTTCATTATGAAGAGCAAATCAAGGATTGTCTACTTTTCATACAATTTTGTAGTTTTAACATAGATTGTCTTTGCCTGTCCTGACATTTCCCTTCAAGAAGGAAGAGATGGTGATACTCCAATTTTCCAGAGGATAAAATTGTGTGTATAATTTGGTAAAGTCAGCAGACACAGTTGAACCAAGGCCTCCCTACCTATCCTGCCCTCTGTAACACACCCAGCCATCTTAGGACTCTATCCATAGACTCCTCCGTCTGCTTAGATTCCTCCCCGCTCAGCCGTCCTAGCAACAGAAGAACCAAAGAGTAACCCGGGAAGCTGCCAGCAAGTGGAGGCCTGATGCACGGTGGCAAGTACCCAACTTTCAGCAGAGCCAAGGGAAAGGATGCAGGTAGTGTTTAGACCCTGTGGGAATGGGAAGGCCCTGTGTAAGACGGGTGCTGAAGGGACTTGGTGCCCTGCCCCCCACCGCCCCAGGCAGTGGAAGGAAGCCTCTGATTGCTTCCGGCTTCTCCAGAGAAGAGAGAAAAAGGGATAAGCTGGGAATACCACTCTCTGCAATTACTAAAAGCTGGTGTTATGAGCTGGTTCCACCCTGCTGCCTCTCTGGAAGTGGGAGAGGTGCCATATTTAAAGAAAGACAGGAAGTTACAAGGACAGATGGATCTGGAGAAAGAACACTCCGAGAGATTCTGACCTGTAGATAGACCAACATTTGACAAACCAGTATTAAGTGCCTACCGTATGCAAATGCTCTGCTGAGTACTGGACAAAGACCTGGGAAGAAAGAGGAGAGAGAGATCATCAGGAAGACAGAGAGACAGGGGGAAAAATGAATTGGAAGAAAAGAAACTACAAGCCACAACCCAACAGAGCATGATGAGAAGACAACAAAAACCAGTAGAGAGTGTTTTTTTTTTTAATGTCCCCTTGCCCTGTCTTTCTCAGCAGTTATGTTTGCCTCTGTTTTTCAGCTTCTATTTGCGAGGACTCTGTAGGACATGCATTCCAGAAGGGAAAATCAATAACCCGTCTCTGCCAGCTAGCAGAATTTGGAACTGACAGATTCAAAACAAAGCTGGGCAGGCGGCCTTTGTGTTCTTTAGTTAATCTGAGATGCCGCACTGCCCACGTCTGCCCCTCCCGCTTCCTGAGATTAATGAGGGCTGTCTCCACCCTGGTGAGCAGGTGTGATCTTTCGTGAGGGCGCGGGAGGTGTGGGAAGGGGCACGAAGCACTCATTCATTGGCAGCATGTCTGTCTGCTAATCTCGGTGTCCATTCATTCTGTTATTGCACCTGGAACAGAGTTCACACTCCTGGTCATGTCCTGTGAGGTTCTGCATGGTCTGGGTCCCCTCTTGCTCATACCCTGCCTCCCATGCTACACTCCATTCCAGAATGCTTGCAAGCTCCTCCCGGCCTCTGGGTCTTTGCACTGTGCTTGGGATGTCAAGCCCTGTGACCCCACGTGCTTGGCCCCTTCTGATCCTTCAGGTCTCAGTGCACATGTCACCTCCTCAGAGTGGCCTTCTCTGACAGATCCAAGCACCTTCCCCAGCCCCCTTGCCCTTCATGTCTATCCCATTACCCAGTCATATTTCTTCTGAGCATTGAGCGCCCTCTGAAATCATCATGTACATTTATTTGTCAACCCATCTCTATATGTCAAACAGAATGAACATGTGCACACAGGAACTCTGTCTATCTCAACCACTGTGGAATCCCCAGTGCCCATAAAAGTGCGTCAAATGGATGTTTTTGTTGGTTCATTCCTCAAGAATTTTCAGTTGGCTGATTACATACAAGAAATTGGGCACAGTTGTTCAAATATTTAATATGAAAATAATATTATAGAAAGAATAAGACATCAACCTTGCACCCGGAGAACGCACAGACCAGTGCGGGGCAGACTAGTAAGCCAGCATTGCGGAGCATGTGCCAGGACTCTTGGAGATAAGGACAAAGGTGTGGGAAAGCTTAGAAGGACGGGCCTGATTCTGGCTTCGCTCAGCAAGTGGCATGAGTTGGGCCCCAAAGGATGTTTAGGAGGTCATCAGGGGAGGTGAAGAAGGGCATTCCAGGCAGAATGAACAGCACGTGAAAAATCCAGGGCACAGAGGTGTGTGAAAGAGTCGACGCGTGTCAGAGATCCATGGCAGCACTGTATCCAGCAAGGGAGCAGGGAAGAGGGAAGAGATTAGTGCGGGGTGGGGATTAACACCTATCTGTGAAGCAGTGGGTCCACTGAGGGGCTTCTGATGGGGGACTGGTGTGATCAGATGCTCAACATAGGAAGGACAGCTCCAGCAACAGTGCGGAGGGTAGACTGCCGAGAAGAGGCTGAAGTCAGGGTGACTAGGCAGGACACGTGCCATTGCTGATTAAGCACAGGGCCCTGAAGCAAGCTGGCAAAATGGACCTAAAGAGGCAATTGCAAGCTGCAGAGACCTGTGGGAGAATGGCAGCAGGCCTTTGGGAGCTGGCTGGGGGCAAACAGAGGGCCTGTCACCAGGGCTTATCTGGTGGAGGCAGGGGCTGTGGACTCCGACTCGGGGATGATGCCTGCCTCTCCTGATGAAAGCGACGCTGCATCTTGGAAGGGGATTTGGGAAAATGTGCTCGCAGGAGGCCAGCAGATGCTGATTTATCACCTCCCCGAGGTGCAGCAGGTGTTCCAGCCTCTCCTCCTCTGCATTCCTGGATGAGTGTGTCAGGTTCAGAAGTGCTTCTAGGGGAAGCTGGACTGGACCCCAGTCTGCTAAGCGCTACCCAAATAAGCTAGCTAGAGAAAGGGATCACGCCAGCCTGCCTGCCTCCCTCTCTTCCTTTCTCCCTCCTTCCCTTCCTTCTGCTCCTCCTACACATCATTATCGAGCCCTCGCCTTTGCCAGGCCCAAAGCAAGTTCTGGAAATAAATAAGGAAGATGCAGTCCCTACTTTTGAGAAATTTCCTCTGCAGAGGGAGGCAAAGAGATACACAAAGAGCATATGTGATAAGCTCTCCCCTACAGCATTCCTCTAATCTGCCCCAGGGCCAACAACATAAGTGCTCAATAAATACCACTTGATTTATTATTCAAGTAAATACCTTGAAATGAGAAAAATTAAAGAATCTGGTAAATTAGACCCTATTAATCTGGAAAAGATATGATTGTTACCCAAAGGCAAGGAGATGGTGGTGGTAAAGTGCCCCACTCCAGAAGCTGTGCCTGGAATTGGAAGTTGTCAGGTGACATGTCAAATCCCTTCCTGGGCAGATTACACAATTTTATAGGCTATGTTAGAAGTCCTCCATTGGGCTTTAGCTATTTCTCAAACTAGCTCACCCTAAGTTATTACTGCTGTTCTTTCTCCTCTGATAAACTGAAAGTATGTAGAGGGAGAAGTCAAGTCTATCTTGCTTACTATTTTATTTGCAAGAATTAGCCCTATGCCCGGGACATAGTAGGTACTCAGTAAACAATGAATAAATGAATTGGTGGGTGACTTCAGAACAAAGAGACTCCAGCACTTAAAGAAACACTGAAATTCTGAATGAAAGAGCATGATTACATCTAGTAGCAAAGAGGAACCAGTGCAAAGCAGCAAGAACCAGCCCAGAGAAGCCTTTGTGTTTTTTCAGGATAATGGACACCATGGTTCTGACTTGAGCACTAAAATTTATTATCGTGGATGTTTTTATTTGTAGACAAAATTCTTTTTAAACTCATAACGTATATTTAACCCCCCTGAGCACTAAATCCACAGCAACCAGAGGGTTTTAAACAAGCATGTAAAATAGAATCCCATTCTTTCCTGCACCCTGGCAGGAAGGCACAGAGTAAGCCTTCGCCTGGAGAATTTTAGTTCATAAGAGAAATGAAATGGCCTAAAGAAGAGGGGAGATGAGTGTCACAGTGGAAATTACAGTCTGAGACTTTAGTAACTGTTGATGTTTGGCCTCTGTCCCACTGGAGTCCATGTAGGATAGCAACTAAAAGGTGTGACTTTTGGAGTCAGACTTGATTTTTTTTTTATTCCAGCTTCGCTGCGTATAACCTATGTGACTCTGGGTCAGTTGCTTACCTTTATGAGCCTCAGTCTCCTACTCTATAGAATGGGGAAAATGCGAGTGAGGAGTAAATCAGGGGAAGCACATTCCCCACATGTGTGAATAATAATACTTTGTGGTTTGCCCAGAGCCTTTGTAGGTATTATCTTGTTTATTTAACACAACAGCCCTGCCAGATCATCAGGCAAAGTACCCTAGCCTCTAGCCTCTAGCCTCTAGATATAGATGGGGAAGTGGAGCCTCAAAGAAATTCACGAACTCTCCTAATGCAACAGAGCTGGTCAGTAGTAAAGCAAGGCCGGGATCCCAGGATGAGTCTGGAGTGTCAGTCAGTGCCGTTCTGAGCAGTTAGCTAGAAAAGCTCCGAGATGCGGTAAGCACGGAGTGATGTTTTGTAGGAAACCACAGGTATAGGTCAGTTGGGAATACCAGAAGAGCAGTTTTGGCCTACAGGCAGGACCCCAGGCAGGAAGAAGCTGTGATGGTCACGCTTAGAAAAGAACTTCTGAGCAGACCATCACACCTTGTCTTCTTTCTTCCAATGGGGCTGTCCTGTTGTGATTTATGGCTTGAAAGAGGCCAAAATAGGTCTGAAAGGGTGAGCTCCTTTTTTTTTTAACTTACTTTGTAAGAGCCGTTTTAGGTTTAACAGAAGAATTGAGCAGAACGTTCAGTTTCCATAAACCTCTGCCCCCATGCACCCAGTTCTCCTATTAGTAACAGCTTGCATTAGTGTGATACATTTGTTAAAATTGCTAAACCAATACTGATATGTTTTTACTAAGATCCATAGTTTACATTAGGGTTCTCTTCTTGGTGTTGCAGTCTGTGGAGTTTGGCAAATGTATAATGACATGTATCTACCATTGCAGTGACATACAGGATGGCTTCACGGCCCCCAAATTCCCTGTACTCTGCCCATTCATCCCTCCTTCCATTCTCCCAGGCCCTCAAGTGTTAGCTCTTAAATGTACAGGTAAATCCCTTTATGTTTTCGTAGCCCTTCACAATAGCTTATATTTATTCTTTTTCAGACTCTAACATGAGCCTTCTTGTATCTTCTTTGAGGGAGGGTAAGTGACATTTAAGTGTCACATAACCAGCAAGAAAGCCAGGACCAGCTCCTGCTTTCCCACCCCTGAGGTACAAGCATTTGAATTTCTTCCCAACAGCTTTCCTTCAGAGAAGACCTGAGGCTCAAAGGTCCTGCCAGGCCTGGGGTTGTATATAAACTCTGTAGAAACTCTGAGGATGATTAGATAGAGCTCAAGTACTCAGGTTCCCAAGTCAGGCTGCCCTGAGTCAAACAAACCCTGGCTCTTACCACCTGTGTGATCTTAAGCAAATTACACAACTCTTTTAGCCTCAGTTTCCCCACATGTTAAGTGGAAATAATATTATCCTCATCATGATGTTGTTATAAAGATTAATAATAACTATTACTGCTCCATTATTCCATCTCTGAGAATTAATTTAGCTCAGGTTATCATATCTAACAGACTTAATCTTCCCTTCCTTGACAAATGCATATCCAAAGGAAAAGGTTATATTTATAGTGTTCTGTTCTGAGGTAGCCCTAATTCTTAAAAATATATAATCCATCACACCTTGTCTTCTTTCTTCCAATGGGGCTGTCCTGTTGTGATTTATGGCTTGAAAGAGGCCAAAATAGGTCAAAGATAAAGAGTGTGTACTTCCCTACCCTGTTCCCTCCCCATGTCCCCATCAAGACACAGAAAGTACCAAAAGAGCTGAGGAGTTCTGGGTTGAGTCCCAGCTCTGCTATTTACTGCTATTATCTGTGGCAGACTGGATAATAGTCCCCCAAAGATGTCCTAATCCCCAGAACCCTCTATGACAAAAGGGACTTTGTGGTCATGATTAAATCAAGAGTTTGAGAAGAGTAGGTTATCCTGGATTACTCAAGTGGACCCAGTGTGATCAGGAGGGTCTTTATAAGAAGGAAGTCATGTGCTGGGAGCAGGGCAGGGGGAAAGACCATGTGATGTGGGGTGTGACAAGAGCAGCTATCCTGGAGAAGACAACGAAACAGATTCCCCCCCAGAGCCCAAGAAGCACAGCCATGCTTACACCTTGACATTAGCCTAGTGAAACTGATCTGGAACTTCCGACCTCCAAAATGCTAGGAAAATACATTTGTGTTATTGTAAGCTACTAAATTCATGGTACTTTGTTAAAGCAGCAATGGGAAACCAATACTAATACTGCCCTCAGGCTGCCACTTAACCTCTTGGTCTCGATTTCCTCATCTGTTAAACTTAGTCATTGACATGCTATCATAAGTGGATTTCCGTGTGTGTTCTGTGAAACTTTAGTGCATCAAGAGCCCACAAAGTTACTTTTCAATAATGACAAAATTTAAAATTTTCTCTTTTAGACATTAGGATTCAACATGTGATTTTGTGTAACAAAGAGCCCTACTTAAAAAAATAACAGGCTTGAAAATCACTGGATAAGATAGATAATCTTTCAAGTCAGTTCAAATTGTAAAGTATGATTCTTTGAGACCATCTTCCGTCAGGGAAGAGCTAGGCTTTGTCACTGAGACAAAGCTCAGCAGCAGAATCAAGAAGCCAGGGCCTGGTGGAGGTCAGCAGAAAAGGGGATGCGAATAACACCAGATCTCAGCACCTGGAAGCTGGATCCCAAGCTTGAGAGTCTGGGCTGGGCTTACGGTCAGAGAAAAGGACAAGAGAAAGATGGATGTTGATTGGGAGATATTTCTGGAATGGAGCAAAGGGCTTCTGGACATCCTCTCGGACATCCTCAGGACTAGTTAGAGATTTCTGCAGCAGGTCTGCCTCAGCCAGCTTTCCTGCTCAATCTCCTTGCCTGCTTGCTGCACCAGATAAACTGCTTTGCATCTCAGGGAAATGAGTTCTTAAGGATTCAGGGGGGAATCAGTACTCAAAAATATATACTGGGTGAATAAAGAAGTCATTTGTGCAGGATGGTGTTTGCAGAGCCTGAGATATCAGCTGCAACATTGCCTGCATGGGAGCAGGTCTTTGATTGGAGCTGGTGTTTAGAGCACCTTGTTGAATCAGAACTAACAAATCCATGCACACAGCACCTGCTATGCCAGAGCGGAGCACTGGTGTCTGCCCCAAGTATTCGGCTCTGTAAATGGACAGTGTTACAACATGGCCATTTAGAATGACAGCTATTATTTCCCATCACCATTCTCCTTGAAAGCTCTCTGTTTAACTAGTCCCCAAGCACAAGTCCAGAAACCTAAATTCTTCTAAATGCTGATGGTCAGTCCTCAGGTACTGTGTCCACCAGGGAAACTACCTGGGATAAGGTTTGGTTTACATGGCACATGATCCAGCAGCAGTTACAAGATTTTATAGCTAATTAGCATTTAATTGTGGAAGTTTGTACTTGTTTTTCTGCTCTTAGAGACAACCCCATTTTTTAGACTCAGGGATGGGGTAGGTGTTCTGAGATCCCTCTAAAACCCACAATTTAAACTGAAATGCTTCTATCTACCCCATAACCCCTACCCCCACACAGAATAAACACAGGCTGTTTCAGGAAAGGAGTAGTCATTCTTATAAGGAGACACTCATTCTTATAAGTTCCTATAGAGCCCTGACCATGTACCAGACATGGTTCTCATTAATTGCTATCTATTATCTCACTTATCCTCTTGACAACCTTATGGTAATTATTACTAGTTTACAGATGAGAAAACTGAAGTGAAATGATTTACCCAGGATCACGTGCTAATAAGCGGCAGAGCTGGGATTTGAACCCAAAGAGTTCAAACATAGAACCTGTAAACACTATGCAACATTGCCTAAGTTTAGATAAGCATAAAATGAAAATCAAAAATCATGGACCAAATCCCACTTCCACACAGGTTCTATTTCTTCTTAATGGAGTTTCAAAAATCAGTAAATTTTGCCTTAAAAAATTTTTTAATTTCCAGTTTCTCTGAAAAATCAGATGTATTAACACCGATACTCAGTCATGTGAGGCAACAATATAAAGCTGAATTCATCTTCCCTCTTAGATAAAGTGTGTACCCTCCCATCCCCAGCAATCCCACTTCACTGGTCCCACCAGCTTCTAGAAAATCCTTTTGTCAAGTAGAGCTTTTTTTTTAATTGAAGAGTAGTTGATATACAAGCTTATATTAGTTTCAAGTGTGCAACACAGTGACTCAACAGTTACCATATTATTAAATCCTGCAGATAGTA
>JAVSCE010019850.1:145000-223024 GCA_032199065.1 Smutsia gigantea | reverse complement strand
CCATATTCTGCTCATGTACTAGGCCTGGGTAACACAGTAGTGAAGCCTCATGAGTATCACACAAACCAATGATCTGCACAGTAGCAACTCCTGTGCGAAACTATGGAATTCATCATATTTGATCTCTTTTTAAAGCTTCTTATATCTGCAAACTGACCCCAGAGTTAAATTATGGAGCATTTAAAATCATTTTCTAGAACTATGTTTTTTTGTTAACAGAGTGCCAAAGGTGATAGGCCCTGCAAATTGTGTACATTTTACATGTTTTATACAGGATACAGAATGTACAAAACACATTTCATAAGAATATTTTCACTTAATTGAATTACTTAAGCTTATTTTTTACTAATAGCTCTTCATTTAAACACAGGATTCTTTATCGACTGTTCTGTCTGTATTAGTGGTAAACATGAAGTTTTAGAATATTTTCATATACATCCAGTCATGAAAACACCCATTTTCCTTCAAGTCACTTTGGATTTAAATACTTTTTTAGAAGTCAAAATTGCAAGTGTTTATCATTTCACATTTATAGGCTAAAAATGATCAGTACTAGAAAAAATTAAACAGTACCATTAACAGTGACACTTGTTCATTATAAAGCAAAAGGAGAACCCTACAAATAACTCAAAATCTGCCTGTTAACAATTAGGAAACTTAACAGATTACCTAGTCCTGAGCCTTTCACTTTAAAAAACAGTAAAGTTGAGGAGCAAAGAGATTAAATGACTTAGTCACAAAGTAGTAGTTCTAGGCCTAGAAAATAGGTTCATTAATAAAATAAAACGACTAGAAATAGAATACTTAAAAAATTCTGAACATACTTACTCCTAAGTAGAAGCTGAATTATAACACCATATCATATATACTTAATTATAAAATTTCTAAAATTTAGAATTACATGTACCTTTCCTCTGAGCTTGAAAATTATGTAAACTCACCAAATAACTGATGTACCCTCTAATAATCAAGAGCCTCAAGCCTGTATTGTTAAAAAAAGTTCCAAGCATTCCATAAATAAATTTGAAATTTATAACATTCATATATTAGCAGAAGACTAGGGAAGCCCATCAATATAGGACACAACTAACTGTCTGTTAATTAGCTGTGATTATGACACAGGCTTCCTGTTTGGCACAGATTCAACAAACACATGCTCATCATAACTCAAATGAGTAAGTATTGCTAACTGGGTTTAATGGAAATCTACAAGCATCAAAAAATCAATTAGTGCACATTAACCCTAATTAACAAATGCAAATTAGATGCTGATTAACTTTCTGAAGCAAAAAGGTAGCAACTGACTAACACCAGATTACATGTGGACATGTTAGGGCAATTCAGTTGACACAAGATAATGCTATGTTGGCCCAAGTTGTCAGTGTTAATAAAACAGTGTTTTGATAGACTGATGCCACCTGTGGAATCCAAACATTTGTAACGAGACTTTCAGCTGTAAAAATGTTTACTAATTATACACCTAATTATACAAAAACATACACATTTAAATGTTTTCCTCAAAGCATCTTTTAGAATTTCTAATAAAAACTGCTAATCTGCATAGATGTTCAAGAAACAAAAGGCATAATAGTGAATTTTACTTCCAGTTGGCACAATTAGAAATGTTACTGTTTTTCCTATCGCAGAGAACAAATGCTAGAGATTTTTCTCAATATTGACAAATACAAGAAAATTCCTTAACATTCCCAATTCTGTGGGCATATACAATTCTCTCCTAATATGAAGTGACAGAAACTCCTAAAATTTCTGATAATTTAAAATTTCTTGAAATTATTTTTACTATTTTTCATGCAGTTTTAAGTTTACAATATATTAAAAGACTTATCAAAGGAATGAAGACTGTAGAATGATTAAAAAAAAAGGAAAACCATTATCTGTCTTACATGTGGAAACTAGTGTTTAACAAAATTTCAAATTGATGTTTATAGTCACTACTTTAAAAAAAACAAAAAAAACTTAAAGCCTTTAGGACTCTTGTTCTCAAAATCAAAGTATTAAGCTAGTGAAGTGTGAGTTAAAAGACTTGTAGGAAGCTATGCTTTGTTTCACGAAACTAGAACATTACCTTTAAAGTGGAAGTCACAGTGTTCTGTGTCGTATTTCAATTTTAAAGTTATAAAAAATCTAATTTTATGGAAACATTTATTCATTACTAATATGTCAAAACCTTAATGCAGTAATAAAAAAAGGTGCATCATTGAGCAATTTCCGCATTGTCACTGACCCCTGGCTTAAAATGCTGCAATACAGAAAACGTAATTTTAATGCATGCAATAGCTTATAAACCAGTGCTCCTTTGAAACAGTCAATTACACATCAATGGGGGAGTGTCAAAGTGTTAATTACTACTCCTTTTTCCTTGGTGCGTAAATAAAGAGGTTGCTGACATTAACATTCCATCACATAGCTTCATGCCACAAAACAAATTAACTGGGACAGAATGTGGTTTTCTGGGTCTAGTGCACCTGGCAAAGCACTTTACACCAGCATACTTGCACCCACTTTATCTTGGTGTTATTTCAAATGTCTTATTATATTCAGGATAACTCAATCTTCCTCAACTCCAATGGCTACACAAAATTTACAGGTGACAGGCATTAATGATTACCAGACTGAGGACTAATAGCATTATCAAAATAGGTTATAAATGTATTCTTCATCTACATCTCAAACCAGGAACACTAATTTAATTTTAATATGGAAAATATAACCAATCTCTAATGTATTTTGATTATTGTCTACTAAGAAAACAAAGCACCTTAATTTCATAGCTGCTTTCTCTCTCAAAAAACTGGTAGCTTTATTAAAAGAATTTAAAGTTTGCTTGCTCAATGAGGTTAAGTTGGATTCGGTTTGATTGGGCAAACATTTACTGATGCTCTAGAAAGAGAAGTCAGAAGATAAAAATCATAAAGCTAAGACTTACTATGCTGTCATCAACACTGATGATAAGAAAGTTTCTCCTATTGCGTAAAATCACCACAACTCCATTTCTTTTTTCATCTACAGCTTTACTTAGATCTGCTTGGCAACACTGTAAATTTCTATAATTGTTTTGAGGATATCATTAATATAAAATCACATGGGCAACATTGTTACTAGATTCCCCCCATTATCAAGTCCCCACCACATACCCATTAGAGTCACTGTCCATCAATGTAGTAAGATGCTATATAGTCACTACTTGTCTTCTCTGTGCTATACTGCCTTCCCGTGTCCCCCTCCAACATTATGTGCTATAATTTTTTAGTTGGAGGGGTGGGGGGCAATGCACCAGGCATAAAATGCTGTATTACAGGGTAAAAGAACCTACTGCTGTTAACAATTCTGTGACTCTGTTTAAGAAGAAGAAAAAACAAAAAACACCCCAAATACATAACTAGCTAAGGAGTAAGGTCTTTTACAAAAAAAGACTTCTATTTTGAACAATAAATTCTCAGTTTAATAAAGTACCTTTAATCATCAGATTTTGTCAGCTCTTAAAATGAGTACTTCTAATGTTCGGGGGGCACGGGGAGGGCTGTACAACCCAGAGAGGACAAGTAGTGACTCTATGGCATCTCACTACGCTGATGGACAGTGACTGCAATGGGGTTGCAGGGGGGAACCTGATGAAGGGGGTAGTGTAATCACCATAATATTACTCATTTAATTGTAGATTAATGATATCAAAATAAACTAAAAAAAAATGAGTACTTCTAAGTCACCACCATGAACAAAGTAGTGGTGATTCTTTAAGTTCCTTTTCTGCTCCATTCCCCATTCCAAAATTTTAAAAACACATATTATCAGTGAAATTATTTTCATCTGAATCTCCTCTAAGCATTCACTTCCCATAGTACTTTGCCTCAGAGAATCATGGTATAGAGCTTGAAGGGCCTAAAGTCCAACAAGCTCTTATAGAAAGGTTCAGGTTTCCCGACTACTAGGTTTTATGCTCTTTCCATCACAAATGCTACACCTCCTGTACCTCCTTGGTTTCTAATTCCCAATTCACCCTGAGTACTCTTTTAAACTGTCTACCTATGTATGTTGCTGTACCATCATATATCAGTGGTTAGGGTTATCTACCCATAAGACTACAATCTTATTTGCTGGATCTCACAGTACACAATAGTTTAGAATAGCATGTTCCCACCTCTCTCTACCCCTCCAAAAATTAAATCCCAAAACTTACCAAGTGAATCAATGAAGTCTTTGTTATTCTGATAAAACTTGACATATGATGCCAATTTGGCACTCACAAAAATGGTTAAAAGCTATAAAAGATAACAATGAAAAAATATTCAATATAGAATCAAGATTTATACTCATGATGTTTTTAACACACTAACTCCCAGCAATAAAATGCTCTATATTTCTTTCCATGCAGAAACTTCAATATGTCTGATCAAATTACCATCTAAGCCCATTTGCTTTCATTAAGGCTTAGATGAAACAATCAGTAAATAGAGTGAGCTCTAAATGATCTACTCCAAAAGATGATGGTAATGACATAGTACAAATGGAAAATAATCCAAAATATAATTATACTTGCACTTGAAAAGTGTGTTCATGTGTTTTAATATCAGATTTATCTTCCCGACTGGGGCTAGCTGACACTATATATAAAAAGAAATTTGTATTATCTAAGTTCATAATGGCCAAGCAAATGAGAAAGATGAAGGAAAGGAAGAAAGGCGTATATTCAGTGGTTGCAGAAAAGGCTGGTCCTAAATTTGATGCTGATATAAAAAGAATCGTTTTTCCAGATCTAGTAGTCACGTTCATTAACACAAAGAAAAAGGGTCCTGCTCAGAATGTTAGATTTAGGAAAAGAACACTTTCCACATTAAGGATAACTACTTACATCATGAATAAGCTCCCCTTCCAAAAACTTGACTGGTTTTAAAGTAAGAAGATGGTCAAAAAGAAATGCATTTGGATCTTTCAAAGCACGTACAATACACCTTAATTAGAAAACAAAAATCCAAGTTCAGAGTCCTGAAATTGATACTTTTCACTAATTTTTTGAAGATTGCAAAATATATTTACTTCAGTAAAGTGTCTGAGTTCAATATACTCAACATAAAAAAAAACTACAAGACAGGGCTTAAAACAGTCAATATCTATGAGGTGATAATAAAACAGATGCAGACCAAAACATCACTGGAGAGAAAGCACCACCAGTTACCAGAGAATAAATAAAACAGCAGCATCTTCCCACATACCAGATACTAAGGTGCTTTACATGCATATCTCATCTAATTCTCACAGCACCCTGTAAGACATACAGTAATGATAAAATAGCCTCAGAAAGAGCTTGCCCAGTAAGTTCCAATTAAGTGGTGGAGTATTTGCTTGCAGGCAGTCTGTCTTTAAACATTTTTTCCACTACCTTTTTAATCAACACCTGTCATGTATGTGTCTCTGTGAAGCAATAACCCTAATAACAAAGTCGCCATATTTCCACTTCACAGTATTAAAAAACTCATTCTATTCTTACTGCTACTAAGCAGACTTAGGGCTGTCTGAAGCCCTTATTCTCATTAGCAGTTGGCTGATTTTTATTAAGTCACCAACTTTTCCTTATCTATATCCCTTAATATTGAGGTAAAATCAACCCAAGGCTAGGTTCTACTTAGTTTGGGATTATAACCCCCATACCAGCAACACACCAAACAGCAAACAGCATGTGGCATTTCCCATGCAATCTACAGTTCTTTGGACATCGAATTGTCAGTGTGAGTCCCTGCATCAGAATCATCACAGAGCACACAGTATCGAATGGCTTTGTATCACTGGTGGATGCAAAGGTGACTTCACTTGTATGACTGAATACTGTAGCTCACGTTTAAGCTGCTGATAGCCATCACCAGAACAATGTGTTTAGTGTTACCTGTGGGCATCAACTCGAGCCTGGGAAGCATTGTCCTCTGTGTAACTCCCTAGCAATTCCACCATCACTTTCGAAGCAGCATCACTAAAAAGAAATACTGCTTTAGGAATTTTAGAGTGCCATTGTCATTCATTCATTCAAAAATATATACCACGTGCCAAGTACTAGGCTGATGATAATACAATGATGACCAAGAAACATGATTCCTCTCTATGGGAAAAGTCATGGAACTTTCCTTCCAGTAGGACAGACAGACAATTAAGGAAAAATGACAGTTAGCAAGTAAGTACCATGAAGAAGATCGTGATGTAACTGAGTAACAAAAGCAGTGACAGGAAAGAGGTAAAGAATGAGCAGGGCAAGTCTCTCTCTGAAGGTATGACATGTATGCTGAGATCTACAGGACGTACGATAATAGGCCATGAAAAGTGCTGCAGGTGGAAGGTGAGGCTGGATGGCTTTCCAGGCAGAGGGATGACCAAGTATAAAGGCCGTAAGTGGAAAAACAGTTTCTTGTCCTAGAGATTGTTAGGACAGTGTGGCTGAAGTTGAGCCAACACCAAATATTTAAATAACTCTACCAAAGATATTCTTCCAATTGTATTATTTTTAAAATTATGTAGATGATTTTACATGTACCGAGCAAAAACCAAGTCTTAAAATTTAAATCACTATTTGACAGAAATTTAGTGTTTAAATAACCATTCTCTTTTAGGTCCCTAGTGTGATCAGCATGTATCTACTCAGGGCCCATTATGTGCCGGACACCTTGGGAATACAATGGTTGACAGAAGAAGTTCCTAGCCTTTACTGAGCATACCACTTCACAAACCTTTTAACAAAGAGTGTTAAGTGCTATGATAAAAGTAGAGGGCGCTATTGAAGAGAGGCATCTAACCTAAATAGCAGAGGAGTATTCTAGGCAGAGAAATGAAGTTGAGTGTAGGTTTAGAACAAGGGTACGCAAACTGTCTGTGAAGGGCCAGAGAGTAAATATTTTAGGCTTTGCCGGCCATATGGTCTCTAAGACTCAAGTCTTAGCAAAAGCAGCCACAGACAATACGTCAAAGAGTAAGCATGGCTGTGTTCCAACAAAATTTTATGGACATTATGAATTTCATGTTTACCTATCATGAAATGTAATTTCTTTGGTTTTCTTTAACCATTTAAAAAACATAAAAACCTTATTTAGCTTGTGAACCACACACAAACTGGTACCAGCTCTGGGTCCAGACTGGGAAAGAGCACAGTGCTTTTACAGCTGATACAGGGTCACTGTGTCTAGGGTGTGATAACCAAGAGGAAGAGTGTGGGGTGGTGTGCGTATGAGAGCAAAAGACAGGGAGAGATGGAGGGAATACCCAGGCAGACACAGCAGAGCTTTTGTATTTTGTCAACACACCACACCAATACAGCAAGGAGGTTACCATCACATTCACTAAACCCAGGCTAAAACGGCAGGTAGCAGCCCTTGCTGGGAAGGCCTCACATGCCTAAGGATTCTGCACTGTATCCTAAAGAAAATGAAAACCTAAAGAATGATATACTGAAATCTTTTGTTTCACAAAATCATTGTGGTTGCAGAGTGGAGAGAATAAAATCACTTTGAGATGTCTTGCTTGGGAACAGAGAGGCTATTTTAGAGAGAGAAAATGATAAATTCATTTTGATCATGTTTGTTGCATTTGTGGCACCTATGGGGCACATCCAAGCAGGAAAAAGCAGAAAGCAGTTGGGCGTAAAGATGTGAAGCTCCCAAGAGAAGCTTGGGTCAGCCATGGATTTCCATTCAGTAGATAACAGAAGCCATGGGAATAGATGAGATGGCCCAGGAAGAGGGAGTAGAATGAGAAAAAGGCCCTAGGCCACAATTTTAAGCTAAACCAATATTTAAAGGAGGGCAGACAGAGTAATTTACAAAAGTGTCTCAGAATAAACTGCCACATAGGCTGGAGTAAAACAAGCAGCGTCACCTAATCAAGGTAAGCTTCAGGGAGGAGGGCAGCATGGCCACAGGTTGCTGAAAGGTCAAGGAAGACAGGGCTTGTGTCTGTTCTTTAAAATGAAGGGTCCTGCACTCAATAAACTAATTCTCACATCAGGAAAATGGGGAGAAAGCCAGGCATCTTATACTTGTGAAGTGTTTTAAAATACTTTAATCTGAATGTCTCTGAGAAGAGCATACACTCTAGTTCTATAAACCACCACTTCATATTGTCTCTCAGTCCTGCTTCTTGTAGACACTGCTTTTGCAGCACGTCTGTGTTTTAGAAATAATCATACAACAAATATATACTGAGTGCCTACGAGTGTCACTTTTTAGTAATGAACAAAACAAAGTCCTTACCTTTGTGAAACTTATTCTAGTGGGGACAAACAGATAATAAACATTAAAATACCATATGCCTGTTAGGAAGTGCAATAAAGAAAACAGGCAAGAGGGGGGAAAAGGCAAGGTGAGGGTCGGGATATTGTTATATATACAGACAGCCAGAGAAGACCTTTCTGTGAGGCAACAACTGAGCAGATGTGAAGAATGGAGGAAGCTGCATAGATACCTGGGAGAATTAGTGGCAGTACCAAGACTCTGGAGCTGGGTTTGCCTTTTACTGTGAATGAAACCACTGGAAAATACTGAAGAGAGGGGAGACATACATAGTATGATCTTCCATATTAAACAGAACATTCTGGCAACTACATTAGGAACAGACTACAGGGGGACAAGGCCCAGAACAGGTTATGAGGTTACTTCAATAGCCTAACAAAGAGTGGCGGCTTAGACCACCTGGTAACAATGGTAGTAGTGAGAAGATGGTCTGACTTTCAATTTATTAGAGCTGCAGACTTGCTACTGGATTAGATATGGGGTGTAGGAGATAGGAGAAAGAGTGGAGTCAAGGACAACTCCCAGGTTTTGTTTTTGAGCTACTGGAGGCAGAGAAGTGGCATTTCCTGAGTGGAAGAAAACTGAAGGAGGAACAGATTTAGAATGAAAAATCAATGGTTAACTTGCAGATGTCAAGTCTGAGATGCCTTCTGAGTATCTGAATGGAAACAAACAGAAGTATTTGGAGTTCAGGGGAGAAATACAGGAAACAAAAACAATTGAAAACCATCAGCATATTGATGGTATTTAAAGGCATGACTGAGTAGGCAGCCAGTGCCTCTCAGCTGGGCACCCTCCAGAGCTGGAAGGATATGGGAGCTGTTGTAGTTGCTCTAATGACCGGGAAGCACTACTGGTATTTCAGAAGGGCAGGGCAGGCAGGGATGCTGTGTGTCCTTCAATGAACTTAATCTAGCAATACAAAGAACTGTTCCACCCAAAATGCATTTGGCATTCAGTCTCCCCTATAATCTCAGCAAAATACCACAAACAACACAGACAGTAAATGAATGTAACAGAGCAGAGAAAGTCCCAGGACTCAGTTATTCTAATGCCTAGAGAAGATAAGGGAGGAACCCACCAATGAGGAGTTGTGAATGACAAGAAGAATTGAGAGAGGGGCCACAAAAGCCACCTGGAGAAAAGTGTTTTCAGAGTGATCGCCTGTGACAAATGCTGCAGATGCTTTCTAACACGTGAGCATGTCTAATAGAGCATGAGTATGTCCTGTATCTCATTCCCAGAGAATTCTTTGGAACATTACTTCAGTTACTTCCTCTTACATATAACAGACTGAGGTCTATTGAATAGCAATTAGAGAAATCATCCAGTGAGTGGCCATCATGTGTAATAAGCACTAGACATTCAGTGGGAAACCATACCACTCATCATTTTAAATTACTGTACCAGACAAAACTTCACTTCTTAAGGTGAACTTGAAAAACTGAAAGTAACAGTGATAGGAATAACAATATCCCACATTTACCAAGTGCCTTCTCAATAATGAAGCCTTTGTGTTAAGAACTTTATGTGTATTACCTTGTGTAATTTTTTTGACAACCCTATGAGATTAAGTACCACTATAAAACAATTATTTCTACTTTGAAGTTGGAAACCAAGGTACAGAGATGGGCTCCACACATCTATTACATAAGGTCACTGCTTTCAAGACCAGGAGACATAACCTACCTACTTAATACACAGGAACAAAACAGCGCCAGACAACTGAGGTACCAACAGGAGGTATTTATTTAGGGTCATTCAACAAGTACAAAAGCTAAGATTTGAATCCCAGCAGTCTGACTCCACAGCCTGCCCATTTAAAGTGTGGATTAAATTATGGATTCTGTCTCCAACAGCTTTTATGCTCTCCCCATTTGAAATGGTCTTTGTTATAAACTACTTACTTTTAACACTTTACTAACTGGCTGAAATGCTGCCACAGTGTGTCAGCATGTAAGAGTATGGTAGCCCCTGACTCAGAATGAAATAGCCTATTAATGCAAGATCCCCTGCTTATCTTCTTTTATGATAAAACTTCCCAATTTTCACAAGAATATAATTTCCTCCTGTTAAATTTAAATGGTCTGCAAAAAACTTTTATTAATGTAACAGAAACATATTAATCTTGTTGACCCTAATACATGAAACACCCTAATACTAAAAGCCAGCATAAAAATTGTGCACTAAAACTAAACTGAAGATTGAATATGTTTTCTAAAAGTATTTAACCCTATGTAAAAAGAAATTAAAATGCTAGGTCAAAAAGGTACTATTATCCTTCAACACTAATTCCAAAAACTGGGCTGGCTCTATGGTTTGGTAAGCATCCTAAAACCAGGATGTATATGGACTAAATATTTTGGGCATGAAGTCTGTTGGGCTGAAGAGAAGCCTTAGAAACCCAGGACCTTGCAGAAGCCCAATAGGTACTCCTTTAGTATAGTCTATTGCAAAGTTTGCTCTCGGGGGCACTGTTTATATAAGAGGTTTTGTAGAAACTTTGATTGATAGACCCTTGCCACCATTAAACAAAAGTCACAGCACTACCCTGAGGAAAGACATCAAAGCACCATTAAATAACTTAGTCCACAGTTATATACAGCTTTGGATTAGCAGCTGTACCATTTTTAGAACAAAAGCTAGTTGTCTAAAAAGTTTAAAGACAGGGAAAAACTATTTTAAAAACGCTGCAGTTATTTTTAACTTAGGTGAAATTTACAGATATGGATTTATAGCAACTGTATAGAGAGCAAAGTAGAGCAAATCATTCACCCCTTCTTGCCTTTAAAACAGCCTCAACTACTTACATTGCCTGGTAAGTTTTAAGACAGTACATTAATTGTAAATACCTTTTCTTACAATCCACAAGTGCCTCATAAAGTAGCCTTAAAAGGGTGTGTTTTTTCTCAGTGGTGAGGTTCCAGTCAGAAATCCATTTTCTAACCTATGAAAAGATTGACAAAGAAGGAAATTTAGTGACACAGTTGAACATATTTCCATAATTTAAAAGATAATATTTAGAACACACATGAGCTACTTATCTTAGCTTTATATGCAAAAACACTTCTTATAAGCAGAACAAGTACTCCGCATAATAACTTACTTGATCCAGCTCAGTTGGAATATACTGGATGGCCCCACAGGATGCTGCCACTTTAATGAGGCTGCAATATACTGTATACCTTACAGGAGTATTCTTATCCATCCCATGGAAAAGGTTGCTTAGCCTGGGTTAACAAATAATAAAACAATGTTTGAGATCAGTAACCTGAGACAGGTATTATTAATAACTTCACATTAGAAAGGCAGAATCAAAGGTTGCTGTGATAACCTCCTCCTACGTACACAGCAAGGCAGTGTGTACACGTAATACAACTCACTTGGAAAACAATGCAAAGACCAGCAGAACAGATCTTCCACAGCTAATGACAAAAAGGCTGCCATACTGAGAAGAGTAAAAGAGATAGAGCTGCAACTGACTGGGATCTAAACTCTTCCCCGATCCCAATCCATAAGCAGAGGGAGTGAGGTATGAAGGGGTGGGGTGTAAGCTTTCTGCACCTGACATTGGCCCTGGGGATCTGCACCAGGAAGACAAGCTCCCGTAACACCTGGCTTTGACAATCAGCAAGGCTTAACTCCAGGAGAGCTGGAGGGCTGTGGGAAGCTCTGTCTGCATTCTCGGAGGACTAGCCTGCTGTGTCGATCAGTCTGAGACCCAACCCAGAAGCAGCACTATGAAAGGTGATTTATTAACTTCAGGACATGTACCAGAGGGGCAGGCATTTGCTGGGAGCTTTCTCTGGGGGAGGAGGAGCTAGCAGATGCCATTTTTCATGCTCTCCCTCAGCCTCGCTAGCCTGATGTTGTGGGAGCTAGTTCTGACACTCTCCATCATCTACCATGCCAGCATGGCTCCCTCTGTTCCCCTTGCTCCTTCCACTTGCCCCATCCAGCACGCCAAGCCCTGGAGGAGCACCACCAAAGCAGACTACCATCCTGGGGAGGAAGGAGCTAGCCCCACTCATCAGCATGCTAGCAGAAGTCCTGGGGGCCGCTGGAGGCAGCTAGACTGAGGGCTGGCCTCACTCACCAGCCCAACAGGGGCTGTGCCAAGCCTTTCAGCCAGCTGGCACCTGGAGTGAGCCTTGCAAACTAGCACAGCTGCAGAAGTCCACTGGCCACTGCTGACAGGCAGGCAGAGTGAGCCTCACTCACTAGCTCTCACAGCCGCTGCAACTCAGCCACAACAGGAGGGGGTCCACAGCCCACAACGAGGACATCCCTGGAGTACAGGGTCGACGTTATCAGGGGAATGGCCCTTCTGGGCTCCACACATCTATTACATAAGGTCATTGCTTTCAAGACCAGGAGACATAACCTACCTACTTAATACACAGGAGCAAAACAGTGACAGACAAAATGAAACAGAAATATATTTCAAACAAAAGAATAAGTCGACACCACAAAAACTGCTAAATGAAACAGAGATAAGCAGCCTACCTGATAAGGAATTCAAAGTAATGGTCGTAAAAATGTTCACTGGACTGGACAGAAGAATGGCTGAACTCACGGAGAACTTCAACAAAGAGATGTTAAATACAAGAAAGAACCAGTCAGAGCTGAAGAACACAATAACTGAAATGAAAAATACACCAGAGGCACTCAACAGCAGATGAGAGGATGCAGAACAACAGATCATCCATCTGAAAGGATGATGGGAAGCCACCAAACTAAAGAGCAGAAAGAAAAAAGCATTTTTAAAAATGAGACGATGCTAAGAGCTCTTTCTTTGCAATGACTTCAAATGATATAATGTTAGCATAATAGGAGTCTCAGAAGGAAAAAAGAGAAAGGGACAGAAAACCTATTTGAAGATGTAATAGCTGAAAACTTTCCAAATTTGGGGAAAGAGACACCTAGGTCCAGAAAGCACAGAAAGCCCCAAACACAGTCAATCCAACGAGGTCCACACGAAGAAACACAGCAATTAAAATGGCAAAGACTAAAGATGAGAGAATCTTAAAAGCAGCAAGAAAAAAAAAGAGTTATGTGCAAGGGTAATACTACAGCTATCAGCTGATTTTTGAGCACTTTACAGGCCAGAAGGGAGTGGCATGGTATATTAAAAGTGCTGAAAGGAAAAAAGTCTCCAACCAAGGTTTTCAACTTACACAGCAAGGGTACCATTCAGAATGGAAGGGGAGATAAAGAGCTTCACAGATAAACCTAAGTTAAAAATAGTTCACCACGACTAAATCAGCCTTACAAAAAGTATTAAAGGCACTTCTTTAAGAGAAAAACACCCTAACTAGAAGAAAGAAAAATATAAAAGGAAATTTTCACTTGTAAAAGCCAGATAGAAGACATAGTGGGTCAAATTGCTTAACAGCTAGTCTGAAGGTTAAAAAGATAAAGAGTAGCAAACTCAATTCTATACATAAAAAGACAAGAAATACACAAAATAAAAAGATGTAATTTATGATAAATACATAAAACATGGAGGGGGGAATAAAAAGTACTGCTTTTAGAATGTGTTCAAACTTATGCAACTGTCAACCTAACATAAACTAATATACATACCTATACCTCTCTATATCTGTGTGTGCATGCGCACACACACACACACACACACACACAAGGAATGTTATATATCAATCTCATGGTAATCACAAACCAAAAACCTATGATAGATAACATAAAAACTAAAGAGAAAGGAATCCATGCATAACTCTAAGTCATCAACAAGGGAAAAGAACAGAAGAACAAAGCATAAAAACCAGAAAACAATTAACAAAATGGCACTAAGTACATACGTATTAATAATTACTTTAAATGTAAACAAACTAAATGTGCCAATCAAAAGACATAGGGTGGCTGAATGTATACAAAGACAACACCCATCTATCTATATGCTGCCTACAAGAGACTTCAGACCTAGACTAAACATAAGACTGAAAGTGAAAGAATGGGAAGATATTCCACACAAATGAAAAAACAAAAAACAAAAAAAAAACTGGAGTAACAATACTTATTTCAGCAAAATAGACTTCAAAACAAAGAATGTAACAAGTGACAAAGGACATGACAATGATAAAGTTCTCCATCAAGAGGATACAATTATAAACATCTATGCACCCAGCATAGGAGCACCTAAATATATAAAGCAAATTATTAACAGACATAAAGGGAGAAACAGACAGCAATATAACAGAGAACTTTTAACACCCCACTTACATCAATGGATAGATAAATCAGTAAGAAACAGTTGTTGAACACCACATTACACCAGATGGACTTACTCCATCCAGAATCAGCACAATACACATTCAACTGTACATGAAACATTCTCCAGGATAGGTCACATGTTATCTCAGTAAATTTAAGACTGAAATCATATCAAGCATCTTTTCCAACCATAACAGTATGAATCTAAAAATCAATCACAAGGAAAAAACTAGAAAACACAAGCACGTGGAGGGTGAACAATGTGATACTACACAACCAATGGGTCAAAAACAAAGAGAAAATTTAAAAATGCAAGGAGAAAAACAAAAACAAATACAACAGTTCAAAATGAATGGGACACAGCAAAAACAGTTTTAAGAGGCAAGTTTAGAGTGGTAAAGGCCTATCTCAAGAAACAAGGACAATCTCAAGAGTCTGACTGCACTGCATGAATAGTAAATGAATAGAAAAAGAACAAAAAAAGGCCAAAGTTAGAAGAAGGAGGGACTTAACAAAGACGAGAGCAGAATTAAAAGAAATAGACTAAAAACAATAGGAGAAGAAAAAAACTGAATGAAATAAAGTGCTGGTTCTTTAAAATCAGAAATAAAAGAGATTGCAACTGACACCACAGAAATTCAAAGGATTTTAATAGAATTCTATGGAATATGCTAACAAATTGGACAACCTAAAAGAAATGGGTAAATTCCTAAAAAATACAAACTTCCAAAGACTGAATCAGGAAGAAATAGAAAATCTGAATAGAACAATGACTAGTAATGAAATTGAATCAGTACAAAAGTCCAGTACCAAATGGCTTTTACAGCTCAATTCTACTGAACATTTAAAAAAGAGCTAATACCTATCCTTTTCAAACTATTCCAATAAACAGAAGAGGAAGGAATGCTCCCAAACTCATCATACAAGGCCAGCATTGCCCTGACATCCAAACCAGACAGCCAATACAAAAATATATATATATATAGACCAATATCCCTGATGAACACAGATGCAAAAATACTTAAAACAAAAACAAAACAACAACCTAGCAAACCTAATTTAAAAAACACATCAAAAGGATCATTCAGCACAATCAAATGGGATTTATTCCAGGATTCAAAGAGTACAATATCCACAAATCAAACAATGTGATACATCACATTAATAAAAGGATAAAAATCTAACGATCATCTCAATAGAGGCTGAAAAAGTATCTGACAAAATTCAGCATCCATTCATGATAAAAACTCTCAACAAAGGTGGTACAGAAGGAACATAATAAACACCATATATGACAAACCCACAGCTAACATCATACTCAGTGGCAAAAACCTGAAAGCTTTTCCTCTAAGATCAGGAACTGAACAATGATGCCCACTCTCACCACTTTGAGTAAACACAGTACTGTAAGCCTTAACCACAGCAACTGACAAAAGAAATAGAAGGCACCCAAATTGGTAAGGAAGAAGTAAAACTGTCACTATATGCAGATCCTACATATAGAAAACCCAAAAGACTCCACCAAAAATGTTAGGATAAATCAATTCAGTAAAGTCCCATGATACAAAGTCAATATATGGAAATCTGCTGCATTTCTATATGCTAATAATAAACTAGCAAAAAGAGAACTCAAGAAAACAATCTTATTTACAATTGCATCAAAAAAGAATAAAGTATCTAGGAATAAATTTAACCAAGGAGGTGAAATGCTATACTCAGGAAACTCTAAGACACTGACTGATAAACTGAAGATGACACAAATAAATGAAAAGACACATACCATCTTCATGGAGTGGAAGAATGACTATTGTACAAATGGTCATACTGCCCAAAGCAATTTACAGATTCAATGCAATTCCTAGCAAAATACCAATAGCATTTTTTATAGACTAGATCAAATAATCCTAAAAATGTGTTTGGAACCACAAAGGACACTGAATAGCCAAAGCGATCTTGAAAACAAAGAACAAAGTGGGAGGTATCATGCTCCCTGATACCTTAAAGCTATAATCAAAACAGTATGGTATTGGCACAAAAATAGACACACAGCTCAATGGAACAAAACAGAGAGCCCAGAAGTAAACCCATGTTTATGACAGAGGAGGCAAGAATATACAATGGGAAAAGGACAATCTCTTCAATAAATTTTGTTGGGAAAACCAGCAGTTACAAATAAAAGAATGAAATGGGGACACTTTATTACACCATATACAAAAACTTGAAATGTATTAAAGACCTAAATGTAAGACCTGAAACCATAAATCTCCTAGGAAAAAACGTAGGCTGTAACCTCTGGGACATCAGCTTTAGCATTTTGGGGGGGATGTCTCTCCAGGCAAAAAACAAAAACAAAAATAAATATGCAGGACATCAAACTGAAAAACTTCTGCATAACAAAGTAAACCATCAAGAAAATTAATAGGCAACCTACTGAGTGGGAGAATATATTCACAAATTACTTGTTTGATAAGCAGTTGGTATCCAAAATATATAAAGGACTCATAAAACAGTACAGAAAAACAAATAATTCAATTAAAAAAATGGTCAGAAAACAGAACAGACATTTTTCCACAGAAGACATGCAAATGGCCAACAAACACGATGCTCAGCATCACTTATCATCAGGGAAATGCAAATCAAATCACAATGAGATCTCACCTCACACCAGTCAGAATGGCTATTACCAAAAAGACAAGAAATAAGTGTTGGCAAAAGTGTGGAGAAAGGGAACCCTTGTGACTATTAGTGGGAATGTAAACTGATGCAGCCACTAGGGAAAACAGTATTGAGGATCTTCAAAAAATAGAACTACTCTATGATCCAGCAACTCCACTTCTGAGTATTTACATGAAGAAGACAAAAACACTAAAAAGATACACACACCCGTATGACTACTGATGCATTATTTACCATAGCGAAGTATGGAAGCAATCTAACTGTCCAGCAATAGATGAACAGATACAAAAGATGCAGTGTATGTGTGTGTGTGTGTGTGTGTGTGTGTGTTGTGTGTGTATATATATAAAATGGAATACTCAGTCATAAGAAATCCTCTGTTGTTGCCATATGCAATAACATGAACCTAGAGAATATCATGCTAAGTGAACTTAAGTCAGACAGAAAAAGACAAATAACATTTGATTTCATTTGTATGTGGAATCTGAAAAACAAACCAACAAATAAACAATACAGAAAAAGACCCCTAAATTCAGGACACTGGTGGCTGCTAGAGGGGAATGGAATGGAAGCATAGGTGAAATAGTTGAATAGGATTAAGAGGTATAAGCTTCTAGTTACAAAATAAGTAAGTCACTGGGATGAAATATAGACGTGTGGAATATAGTCAACAGTGTTTCAGTAACTTGGTATGGTGACAGATGATATCTACACTCTTCATGGTGGGCGTTTTGTAAAGTATATAAATGCTGAATCACTATGTTGTACACCTAAACACCTGAAACTATTATGCCAATTCCCCTCCAAAACCAACCAACCAAACTTCACATTACAAAGAGGGAACTGGAGTACATAAAGGTTAAGTGACTTGTCTAATGTCACATAGCTAATAAGAGACAGAGCTGACAGTCAAGTTGCAGAATTCTTGCTTTTAATCATTAAATAACAGTGACATGATTAGAGCACCTTTAAAAACTGAACTTCTCTCAGTTAACTTACAATTGCAGTCTCAGTGATGGGCGTTCACCTTCCCGAAATTTGACAAGCTTTTCACACAGGCTTTCAATCAGAGCTTCTTGCTTATCTGGTTCCAGAATCAACAGGAGGGACACCACACTGTTCATCACACTTTCAACATCTACACACATATGGATAACACAAGTGATACTTAATGTGTCTAAATATGTATTTCTAGTGTTTAATACACCAAAGACCATTAAGCATAAGGTATTTTAAAAAGACATAAGCTGGCTATTACTGTAAAACAGTTCTAGAGGACCCTTTTCTTTCAGCAGTGCGCTTTATATTAAAAATATAGCATAACAGAATTCAAAATAAACCAGATCTGTTGTACAGCTAACATTCTGAAACAAAGTGTACATTTTATTAGTGAAGGAAATATTACCTAAATTTGATTTTCAACCAGTTAAAAAAAAAAGAACGATTTACATGTTTATATTTATACTTTCAATTTTTACTGGCAAGAGAGTTCGATCATTTTGGAAGTTACTAGTTAGATCTTAAACTAGGATGCTTTCCCAATTGAAGAAAACTTAGTACATACAAATAGAAAATTATATAAAAATGAAAGCTGTCAACATTCTGGTTGGGTAAGTGATTTTAAAGTGTAAGATACTAATCACATGCCAATTTTAATCTCAAACCTTAACTAGAGAGATGTAAGGACTCCCATTTTATCTCAATAAATAGGGAATCAGCGAAATAATTAAATGGCTTGATTACTTGAAATTATATCCCATTTGATAATAAACTAAACCTTATGAAAAGTTCCATTTTTTCTTCAGTTCATTCTGAAATGATCAGTATTTAGGGTGTGCAAAACACTCAGAAAACATACCTGATATAAAAGAGATGCTTTCTCGAAATGGGCTTACTTCATAGGTATAAAAGATTAGAATAAACTGAAAGTATGTGCAAAGGTAAAAAAGAGCATTAAAAACAGAGCTTGTAAGTTCTAAGATCTGAAGCAAAAGAAATATAATTTACAAGAAATATTTAAAGTAGGTCCTTTATGAATATTAAGAAATATTACAAAAAGTTAAAAACAAACCTTTATCATCTTCCTTCAGGCATACATCACAGGCTTCAATAATTTGTGCTAAATCTACATGAAGTCCACTTTCTGAGTTCTCTTCTGAAATTTCAGCTCCTTTAGATTTCAGATAAGCTCGAAGCTCAGCAGCCTGTTGAATCAGATAGGATTGTTATATATGTATAAAACTATGAATGACAAAACACAAGATCTTAAACCATTCTGTCCTACTTATGAAAAGAAAAAGTAAATACTGTATTTAACAACAAAATGTTGAAGTGCCTCTTTCCACCTCATGAATATCATACAGTCTCACAGGAGCCACAGGTTTTTCTCAACAAAACCAGTGGCTACACAGACCCACATGGATCAACTTCAGGATTTCTCTCATTATCACCTATATCTTGCTGGACTTTTTGTATATAGCAAAATCTTTCTAATACAAGAATTGATCTGACTTGGTAAATCCAATTTGTTTTAATGAATTGTATTGCTCAATAAAAAGATGATGTCTTTGAACATTGCCTTGAATATAATATTTATATCAAACTGGATCACCTATATAATTAATCTTTTAAAATGCAAAATGCATACCTTCATCAGAGAGCACTTTTGCACCTAGAAAAACATAATTACAGTACTGCATTCAGGTATTTAGACATTTTCTACCCTAACTCACATACATAATATTAAACTTCTTTTGAAGGCTTGGTATTTATGGCAGCCAAACATGAATGCAGATGGTATTTAAGATAATAAAAGAATAACTGAAATAGGGCGATGAAAGGATGCCATTAGTAAATGCACAGGTATCACTTTTCTAAACTAGCTTTGGCTAATAAGGGAAGTATTCTTAATCTGTAGATCTGATGGTGCTGTCCTTTCAGATAATAACACAGTAACTTCACATTTCAACTGGTGTTTAAGCAAGGTTTCATGGAATTGTCACTGAATCAGACAGCACAAAAATACTACTGGTAAACATATTTCTCTATGAAAAAAACATAATATGGTCCCCCAAAAAGGGCATTTGTTCAGTTTCTCCTTTGTAGTCACAAAGCCAACTTTTTCTAAGAACTATTCAATCAACAAATAGATCATTGGTTTTTTTTTTATCTGTTATCCTCACTGGCCATAAATGGTTTGTGGAGTGGTACAACAAAGGAAAAGAAACAAGGATTCTGAACTCCATTTCTTAACTATCAAATACTGAAACTGACCAAAGTTAAATCTAACTCATAAAGCAATCACATATTTACTTAAAAGGAATGGCTAGTGTGAAATCATGCATTACAATAACAGCAGCATAACCTAACTACTTAAAACTAAAATACGACCAATGACAAGAACTCTCTACAATTTATTATAGTAAAAAGTCCATTTTTTTTGGTAACCTAATAATACCCAATTGTTGATAACAAGATTACATTACTAATCAGGTATTTTTTCCTCTTCTCTTCCACATCTTCCTTTTTAATAATGCTCAACTCCTACCCTAGCCTTATCTTGCCTTTGTTTTCAATTTCATTTCCCTTCTTACTTTGCTTTTCAGGACTGAGGGTGTGCATTTCTAATAGGGGGAAACAAATCACATTGGCAATACTGAAAATTATCTTGGAATAGTAATGTTATCTAATAGGAACCCAAAATTCCATGTTAATGGATTAGCAGAAAAATGCAAAATGACACTTCAGAGAACAGTTTCCAGTTCTGCAAAATTAGATAAGATCACTTCATGTTCAGCTGAACTCCCACCAAATAAAGTTAAACTTCTGTTATGGGAAAAATGAGACGTATTAGCTACGCATACCAAAAAGCAAACTCTGAACATAAACTTCTAAAATATTGGGATGATTCTTCTTCAGGAGTATGTCTCAAAAAATGAGGGTGTAACTGACGTTCCATTTTCAGGTTACGTAACTCTCAGATTTGTACAAGAAATAATATACAATACGGTATACGTATAAAATAGGGTCACCTGTGCTTCTGTGATCACATAGTAAAACCATTTTGATATTTAGCACAAAATTATTTTTCCCCTAGACAGTTTACGCCGTCTAGACTGGCCACCTCCCACTCCGGATGCGGCTGCATTTAGGAGACGGAAGCAGATCCCATTCCCAATGCGTCAAAAAATACTGTACCGTCAGAAATGACTGGCCTGGAGGAGCCAAAGCCGACCAGGAAGCTGTACATGGAGACTCGCGCCCAGGGCTGGGAACGGCGGAAGCAGCCCTGCGCAACTCCAGACCAGAAACGCTCGCCCGTGCCTCCCGGTCCTCCCACTCCCGCGCGTGGAATAGTGAGTTGCGGCTCTCAACCCAGGAGCGGGTTCCGCGGAGCGGCGTCCCTCCCGCCTGTCCCAGACTAGGCCCGAGCTCGACCGCTCACACCACTGAGGCTTCCCTCAACCCTGCCCTGGCGTTACCCGCGACCCGGGAACATACTTGATCTTCTTCACTGATGTCGATGAAGGCCGGGACGCTCATGGTGCAGACCACCGAATAGCAGACGCTCCGCAAGCAAACCACGCCAACCGGAAAAGAGAACTGAGCTGCGCGGCTGCGCATCACAATCACTTCCGGGTTACCCTGGGCAGATCCTGCAGGGCTGGCTCACTCGGGTGGGCGGGGCCGCAAGAGCCAATCCTACTGCGCGCTCTGGCCGCCTGTGGGGGCGGGGCGAAGCGGACGCGCAAGGACCGGTCTCGCCGGCGCGACGTACGGCGCGGTCTGCACGTGCCACCTCTTCTACGATCTTCGAGAGTGATATAGTTTACAGTCTTCCGTGTTCCCTGCGCGCTCGCACCTCAGTTAGCCCACCCGTGAAATTTTAAGCCTGTTAGGTTAACGACAATAACATGTGCTCAGCATAGTTATTCCTTACTAGCGACGCCCCCTCTGCTCGCCAGCCTTTCTGGCTGCACTTGAAGGCGCCTCCGGCGTTGATCCCACTCGCCTTTCTACACGCCCCGGAGTCTACCCCGCCCTTGACAGTCCCCCAAAAGCCTTCGGGATTTGCAGGTGTTTCGGAACCCGATGGTAATTATTTTGGGGGGTTGCAATTTAAGCCCCTTTTCAGCCTTTACTAAGGGGCCAGCTGGCAGGCAGTGTTGCCTGCGCTGAGGATAACTGTCGTTTTCAAAGGAAGCTCCTGCAAGCAGCTTACAGTCCAGTGAGGCACACAGAACATAAACATTACAAAGTGATTAGAAAGGCAGCCCTGGACGGCATCGTGTTTAACAGCAGGGAATCCAGAGTTGAATTCCTTTGGGATAGAATGCCTGCTACACGATTTGATGGTTGTGTGATTTGGGGCAATTGCTTAACCTCTGTTTAAGCTTCTTCTTGGAAAAATAATAATTACTTAACTCATGGTGTTATAAGGATTCAGTTAATACTTAAAATATGGTGAACACTGCGTTAATAAACATAACCACTGTATATAACTTGGTAACTAGCACTACTAAGAAGGTGTGTATATGAGTGTGTGGGCATGCATTTTTGGATAGAGTGAACAGAGAAAATGGCTCAAATGGTATTGAGAGCTGAAGGAAATGAGGAAAGTACCAATCTCATGCAGAGCAAGAAAAGGACTGACCCCAGTGTAAGGAGACCTGTGGGCTGGAATTTGAATAAGTGGAAAACAATGCGACATGAGACAGCCGGTTACCAGATCATGGTCTTGTAGGCCACAATAAGAATTTTGGCTTAATGAATTGGCAAGTCTCTGACAGCTTTTGATCAGAAGAGTAAGGAGATCAAACTCAGCTTTTTTTTTTGTAAAGGATCACTCTGGCAGATGTGTTGCAAACTGATGTAAGTTGGGCCAGAGCCAAAGTAGGAAGCCCAAGTAGGAAGCTATTAGAGAAGGCAGAGCAAGAGAAGATGGTGGTGGTGGTAAGAAATTGGGTCTAGATGTTTTAGTGGTAAAACTGGTAAGATTTACTGACAAGTCAAATACAGGGTGTGAGAAAAAGAGGAAGTCAAGGTGACGCCAAAGGTTTGGCCAGAATTCAAGCTAGTGCATTCTAGTATATTGTGGAGGCAGACTACTTGCAGTAATTTCAAGTTTGCCTCTTATTTGAAAAGGCAAGAAAACACAACAGGGGGCCTCCATACACACCTGAAATGGTTACTGTGTGGAAACTAGGGAAAATTAAGTTTCAGAAATGGTGGGAAACTTAGAAAAAGAACAAACTAATTTTAATGTAAATTAAAAACATCAGATACCACTACACATTTAAATCTAATAGCTAATTTAAAAAAACCTGATAGTACCAAGTGCTAATAAGGATATGGAACCACTGGCATTCTAATAAATTGCTGATAGGAATGCAGAATGGTAATAGTAATCAAGACAGTATGATACCGACATCAAGATAGACAAATAGAAGAGAATAGAGAGCCTAGAAATAGACTTACACATGGTCAGTTGATTTTTGACTAAGATGGAAAGGCAATTCAGTCTCTTAAACAAATGGTGCTGGAACAATTATATTTGAGAAAAATGAAACTGAATTCATACCTTGTATCATATGGAAAAATGAACTTAAAATGAATCTTTGACCTAAATGTAAAATCTAAAACTATTAAACTTCTAGGAGAAAAAAACAGAAGAAAATTTTGTGACCTTGGATTAGACAAATAATTTTTAGTTATAGTTCTGAAGGCAGGATCCATGAATGAAAAAAAATGGTAACTTGCACTTCATCAAAATTAAGAACTTCTGCTCTCTGAAAGACACTGTTAAGAGAATGAGAAGACAAGCCACAGACTAGGAGAAAATATTGGCAAACCACACATCTGGTAAACCCTTGTATACCCAATATATAAAGAACTTCCAAAGCTCAATATAATAAAACAACCAACCCAGTTAAAAAGTGGGCATAAAATACAAACAGATTGCATCATAGAATGTGTACCGATATCTGATAGCACAAAAATGCCAACATCATTTGTTAGAAAGCAAGAAAACTGCAAAATACCAGCTACATTTACTAGAATGTCTAAATTAAAAGACTGAACATACCAAGTGTTGGTGGTTATGTAAAGGAACTGAAACTCTCATACACTGCTGCTAGAAATGAAAATGGTACAATCACTCTGCATAACAGCATCAGTTTCTTAAAAAGGCCCACATATACCTATCATGTGACCCAGCTATTCTAGGTATTTACCCAAGAGAAATCAAAGTGTGTGTCCATACAAAGACTTGTACATGATTGGTTATTGCAGTTCCTTCAGTTTGCTAAGAGACTAGAATTTAAATGTTCTCAGCAAAAAAAAAAGAAAGAAAAAGTTAATATGTGAGGTGGGAGATGATAGATGTCTTAACTCAATGGGAGGAATCCTTTCACAATGTATACATATATCAAATCATCACACTGTACACTTTAAATATCTTACAACTTTATCAATTATACTTTAATAAAGCTGAAAAAATAAGTTTTATTGAGAAATAATTACTGTATCATAAATTCACTCTGTAAAATAGACTAAAAACTACTACAATCCAGGAGTTTTTAGTCTGGTTACAGAATTATGCAATCATCACTACCATCTAATTTTAGAACATTTTCATCACCTCAAAAAGAAACCCTATGTTCATTAGCCCTCATTCCCCATAACCCCGGCCTCCAACCACCACCACCTAGCCCTTGGCAGTCACTATTCTACTTTCTGTTTCTGTGAATTTCTGTCTCTATGTCCAAATTCTGTTTTGGACATTTCATTTAATTAAAATCATACAACATATAGCCTTCTGTGTCTGGCTTATTTCATTTAGCATAATGTTTTCAAGGGTGTAGCATGTATCAGTCCTTCATTCTCTTTAATTGCTTAATAATATTCCTTTGT
The DNA here is from genome assembly GCA_032199065.1 of Smutsia gigantea. Taxonomy (NCBI): domain Eukaryota; kingdom Metazoa; phylum Chordata; class Mammalia; order Pholidota; family Manidae; genus Smutsia; species Smutsia gigantea. Next base: position 197,921 of record JAVSCE010019850.1, on the reverse strand, counting down.
TGTGAATATACCACATTCTGTTTATTCATCAGTGGATGTGTATTTGAGTTTCCATTTTTTTGGCTATTATGAGTAATTCTTCTATGAACATTCATGTACAACATTTTGTGTGACAATATGTTTATATATGTTGAATATATACTTAGGAATAGAACTGCTTGATAATATGGTAACTTTATATTTAGCTTTTTGAGGAACTATTTTCTAAAAAGGCAGCAGCTTTATTTTTAATAGACAAACACAGGAAATAATCCGATTTTTCATCAATAGGGGAGTAAGTAAACAAATTATTATCTATCCATGCAACCGAATACTACTCTGCAATAAAAAAGATGAACTATTGCTACATGTAACAACATGGATGAATCTCAAAATAATTGTGCCATGCGAAAGAAAGAAGCCAGATATACTGCATGATTCCATTTATATAAAAACTCTAGAAAATGCAAACTAATTCAAAGTAGCAACACTGTAGATTGTTGTTCTCTGGGTGAGAAGGTCTAGGCAAGGAGGAGGAAGAGATGGATTGCAAAGGGGCAAGGGAAGCTTTTAGGGGCTATGGATATGTCCATTATCTTGATTTTGGTAATTGTGTCATGGTTGTATACATAAGATTTATTACGTTGTATACTTATGAAATAGGCAGTTTATTGACATCACTATTATACTTCAATACAAATAAATGGCAGACAAGGAAAGGGAGGTGGGTAGGACAGAAAACATCTAGATAGACTAAAAAGAATTCATTCTTGCATGAGGCACTCTTGATGATGTAGAAATCAAACCTGAATGCAGGGAACTAATATGTCATGTGCACACTGCATTTCCTGTACCTGCCTCAGTGCCCACCACCCAGTTGGTCCTGATGGAATAACCCTGAGCACCTCACCCAGGACAACTTATTACTGCAAGCTTCTTGGAATACAAGGTAAAAAATACATGTACCATTTCATTGAATATTTCAAAGCCTTACACTTTTTGCTATTTTTCTTCATTGTATGATCTTTGCAAAGTAAAACAACATCCTTTCAGGGGATGTTCTTGAAAAAGAGATGGTGGAAAGATACAGCAAAATTATTTGAAACTTAAACTTTCATTCATTTGTTCATTCATATATATTTATTTTTATTATGTGCCAGGATTTATGTAGGCATTTGGGATACCAGAGAAAACAACACTAAGGGATACATCTTGAATGGGGAAAGGAATGCTTATGTGCCTTAGCTTGAAATCCATTTGTCTAAACTTTTCAAAACAAGGAAATTGTGTTCCAAACCTAATAGTAGGAGAACCACTGAGTTAAGGGGCCCAATCTCTGGGAAAAGTTATGTATTCTATAATCCTATGCTTTAAGTCATTTAAAAATGATATCATGGGTCAAATTGATTTATTAATAAAATGAAAATGAATAAAATAAAATAAATTTGTTAAATACAGTGTTTCATGGGATTTTTTTCCTCGTAAGTCTACCTTGAATCAGATAAATGGTACAAGAAATACTGTATATACTTCTACATATGGCATGTTCCATATATTCCAAATGTTTGGGATAAAATCTGGAGCCAGTAGAAATTGGAGATGGCCCATTTCAACTTGGTTCTCAGCCTAGTAAAATGCAGGTCATCAATGGATAAAGGCAATAAAATAGGTTATACCATCACAATAGTAACTTGTTATTATTTCATATTCTTTAGAGTTTCTTAAAAAAATACCTAGGTGACAGAACACTCCATCCAAAAGCAACAGGATACACATTCTTCTCAAGTGCACATTTTCAAGAATAGATCATATACTAGGCCACAAAAAGAGCCTCAGTAAATTCAAAAAGATTGAAATTGTACCAACCAGGTTCTCAGATCACAAAAGTATGAAACTAGCAATAAATTACTCAAAGAAAATGAAAACACGTGGAGACTTAATAACATGCTCCTAAATAATCAATGGATCAATGACCAAATAAAAACAGAGATCAGTCAATATATGGAAACAAATGAGAACAAGAAATCAACACCACAAAATCTGTGGGACGCAGCGAAGGCCGTGCTAAGAGGGAAATATACTGCAATACAGGCTTACCTCACGAAAGAAGAACAATCCCAAATGAACAGTCTAAACTCACAATTAATGAAACTAGAAAAGGAAGAACAAATGAGTCCCAAAGTCAGTAGAAGGAGGGACATAATAAATATCAGAGAAGGAATAAATAAAATTGAGAAGAATAAAACAATAGAAAGAATCAATGAAAGCAGAAGCTGGTTCTTCAAGAAAATAAACAAAATAGATAAACCCCTAGCCAGGCTTATCAAGAAAAAAAGAGAGTCTACACACATAAACAGAATCAGAAATGAAACAGGAAAAATCACTATGGACACCACAGAACTACAAAGAATTATGAGAGAATACTATGAAAAATTATATGGTAACAAACTGGATAACCTAGAAGAAATGGACAGCTTTCTAGAAAAATACAACCTTCCAAGGCTGACCCAGAAACAAACAGAAAATCTGAATAGACCACTTACCAACAAAGAAATTGAATTGGTAATCAAAAAACTACCTAACAACAAAACGCCTGGACCCGATGGTTTCACTGCTGAATTTTATCAAACATTTAGTGAAGACCTAATACCCATCCTCCTTAAAGATTTCCAAAAAGTAGAAGAGGAGGGAATACTCCCAAACTCATTCTACGAGGCCAACATCACTCTAATACCAAAACCAGGCAGAGACACCACAAAAAAAGAAAATTACAGACCAAGATCCCTGATGAACATAGATGTAAAAATACTCAACAAAATAGTAGCAAACCGAATTAAAAAATACATAAAAAATATCATCCATCATGATCAAGTGGGATTCATCCTAGGGATGCAAGGATGGCACAACATTCGAAAATCCGTCAACATCATCCACTACATCAACAAAAAGAAGGACAAAAACCACATTATCATGCCGAAAAAGCATTCAACAAAATTCAACATCCATTCATGATAAAAACACTCAACAAAATGGGTATAGAAGGCAAGTACCTCAACATAATAAAGGCCATATATGACAAACCCACAGCCAACATTGTACTTAACAGCAAGAAGCTGAAAGCATTTCCTTTAAGATTGGGAACAAGACAAGGATGCCCACTCACCCCACTTTTATTCAACATAGTTCTAGAGGTCCTAGCCATGGCAATCAGACAACACAAAGAAATAAAAGGCATCCATATTGGTGAGAAAGAAGTTAAACTGTCCCTGTTTGCAGATGACATGATATTGTACATAAAAAACCCTAAAGAATTTTCTCCCAAACTACTAGATCTAATATCTGAATACAGTAAAGTTGCAGGATACAAAATTAATACACAGAAATCTGTTGCATTTCTATACACTAATGGTGAAGTAGCAGAAAGAGAAATCAGGAAGACAATTTCATTCGCAATTGCATCCAAAAGAATAAAATACCTTAGGAATAAACCTAACCAAGGAAGTGGAAGACTTATACTCTGAACGCTACAAGACACTCATGAGAGAAATTAAAGAAGATACCAATAAATGGAAACATCCCGTGCTCATGGATAGGAAGAATGAATATTGTCAAAATGGCCAGCCTGCCTAAAGCAATCTACAGATTCAATGCAATCCCTATGAAAATACCAACAGCATTCTTCCATGAACTAGAGAAAATAGTTCTAAAATTCGTAGGAACCACAAAAGATCCTGAATAGCCAAAACAATCCTGAGAAGGAAGAACAAAGTGGGGGGAATTATGCTCCCTGACTTCAAGCTCTACTACAAAGCCACAGTAATCAAAACAATTTGGTACTGGCACAAGAACAGACCCATAGACCAGTGGAAGAGAATAGAGAGCCCAGATATAAAACCAAGCATATATGGTCAATTAATATACAATAAAGGAGCCATGGACATACAATGGGGAAATGACAGCCTCTTCAACAGTTGGTGTTGGCAAAACTGGACAGCGACATGCAAGAGAATGAAATTGGATTATTATCTAACCCCATACACAAAAGAAAACTCAAAATGGATCAAAGTCCTGAATGTAAGTCATGAAACCATAAAACTATTAGAAAAAACATAGGGAAAAATCTCTTGGACATAAATATGAGCAACTTCTTCATGAACATATCTCCCCAGGCAAGGGAAACAAAAGCAAAAATGAACAAGTGGGTGTATATCAAACTAAAAAGCTTCTATACAGCAAAGGACACCATCAGTAGAATGAAAAGATATCCTACGGTATGGGAGAATTTATTCATAAATGACATATCTGATAAGGGGTTGACATCCAAATTATATAAAGAGCTGACATACCGCAACAAAAAAAAGCAAATGAGCCAATTAAAAAATGGGCAGAGGAGCTGAACAGACACTTCTCCAAAGAAGAAATTCAGATGGCCAACAGACACATGAAAAGATGCTCCACATTGCTAATCATCAGAGAAATGCAAATTAATACCACAATGAGATATCACCTCACACCAGTGAAGATGGCCAACATCCAAAACACAAACAACAAATGTTGGCAATGATGTGGAGAAAGGGAAACTCTCCTTCACTGCTGGTGGGAATGTAAATTAGTACAACCATTGTGGAAAGCAGTATGGAGGTTCCTCAAAAAACTCAAAATAGAAATACAATTTAACCCAGGAATCCCACTCCTAGGAATTTACCCTAAGAATGCAGCAGCCCAGTTTCAAAAAGACATATGCACCCCTATGTTTATCGCAGCATGATTTACAATAGCCAAGAAATGGAAGCAACCTAAGAGTCCATCAGTAGATGAATGGATAAAGAAGATGTGGTATATATACACAATGGAATATTATTCAGCCATAAGAAGAAAACAAATCCTACCATTTGCAACAACATGGATGGAGCTAGAGGGTAGTATGCTTAGTGAAATAAGCCAGGCAGAGAAAGACAAGTATCAAATTTCACTCATCTGTAGAGTATAAGAACAAAGAAAAACTTGAAGGAACAAAACAGCAGCAGACTCACAGAACCCAAGAATGGACTAACAGTTACCAAAAGGAAAGGGCCTGGGGACGATGGGTGGGAAGGGAAGGATAAGGGGGAAAAAGGGCTATTACAATTAGCACACACAATGTAGCAGCACAGGGGGGAAGGTGGGCGGGATACAGGGAAGGCAGTATAACACAGAGAATACAAGTAGTGATTCTATAGCAACTTACTACGCTGATGGACAGTGACTGTAATGGGGTATGTGATGGGGACTTGATAATAGGGGGAGTCTTGTAACCATAATGTTGCTCATGTAATTGTACGTTAATAATAGCAAAAAAAAAAAAATACCTAGGAACTTCCAAAAATGAATTAACAAGAAGTTGAACAAGGCTTCAATCTTCTGCAAGACAATATTCTCTTAGCTTATTTTTTTACCTGAAAAATACAACCAAATATTTTTAGTTTTTTCCTATTGTTTAATGTGTCTGCTTTCCCTCTAGTGCTATCTCCTTGTTCTTTCTGATTAAAAATTCTGGAAAACATGGATTTTGTCGTATTTTTTTATTAAGGTATCACTGATATACAATCTTATGAAGGTGTCACATGAGCAGCATTGTGGTTACAACATTCACCCAAATTATCAAGTCCCCTGCACACCCCATTGCAGTCACTGTCCATCAGCGTAGAAAGATGGATTCAGCTGTAGTTTTAATTGTTCTCTTTGCAAGGGCCACATTAATATATTAACCTAAAATTATATTATTGGACCAAAGCATATATATATATATATTTTTTTTTTGGTAAGGAGAATACTTTGCATATTGGTATCTAAAATTCAAGTCAGGCCTCTCAAAACTATGGGAGTATTCATTTGATAAAGGAAAGTATATTTTTATTTTAAAATAGTATATGTAGCTGATTACCTAAACAATAATGCTGTATTATAGAGGGTAATCTATTTGAAATGGCATCATTTAAAATAATTAATCATAATTATTTTACCAAATCAATGTACTGTGAGCTCTGAGAAGGTGGGGGCATGCACATTATTGCATCCCTTCCCTTATCAAAGTGCCTGATATAAAGAAAGTGCAATAAATATTTATTATATTAGTGAATGACACCATAATAGTTAATTAAATTGATTTGTGAATCTCTGATAATTGCTTTAAATTTTAATTTTGAATGAAAAAATAAGTGAATGATTACAGCATTCTGGAAAGACATGGAAAAGAGTAAAAAAAAAAAGTGTGGCAGAGACTGCTACTTATTAACGTGCTATCCATCTTCTTATAGCTCAGCAGCAAAACCTTCCGCATAGCATAGGTGGGGCAATATAGCTTCTCATGCAACTTAATTTATCAGCTTTATTATGGCTGATAATAAAGGGAGGAGCTTCTGGGAAAGTGCTGAAAAAGGAGCTGACTCTTGATTTTGCCTGTTTCTTCTTCCTGCTACCTAAAACATGAGCTTGATTATGGGAGTTGCAGCAACCAAAGTAAAACTGAGACGTGGTCTTAAAGGTGGGAGTCATGATAATGGAGAGGAAAGATGGAAAGACCCCACATCCCTGATGACATCAAGAAGGTGCCGTGCCAACCCATGGCCGCCTACCTCTGAACTTGTTTTACAGAAGAGGAAAATAAACCTCCATCTTGTTTAATCCACCACTACATTGGATTTCTTTTACATACAGCTGGCCCTAATGTCGACTAACACAGAGAAGTTTGAAATCTAAGGTCATAATTTTGTAAATAAAAGTTTCTGTAAGTGCAAGCTCAGAAAAGTGCACCAATCATACTATGTACACTTTGATGAGTTATCAAAGTGAACATAAACGTACAACCATTGTCCAGGTAAAAAAAAAAGAATATTCAATAGCTATTGGGGAAGTGCAAATTGAAACCAAAATGAGATACACCCACTTGAACGGCTATGATAAGAAAAAGACAGATAATAACAAGTGTTGATGAGGATGTGGAAAAGTTGGAATCTTCATACAGTGATATTGGGAACATGAAGTGGTGCAGCCAGTCTGGCAGAAAACAGTCTGGCCGTTTCTTACAAAGCTAAACATAAAGTTTTCATATGACCCAGCAGTTTCACTCCTAGGTATATGTCCAAAATATATGTCCATGCAAAAAAATGTACACAAATGTTCATAGCAGCTAAAAACATTCATAATAGCCAAATATCCATCACCTGATGAATGAATGAAATGTGGTAGATGTATACAATTAAATATTATTTGGCAATAGAAAGGAATGGAGGACTGATATATGCAATGCCATGAATATGCTAAGTGAAAATATGCTAAGTGAAAGAAGCCAGAAACAAGACATATTGCATGATTTCACAGGGGGAGGAGAGTGAAGGGGGAAAACAGGGGTGATGACTAAGGGTAACAGGTTTCTTTGTGGACTGATGAGAATGCTCCCAAACTGACTGTGGTACAACTCTGTGACTACACTGAAAACCACTGAATTGTGCACATTAAGTGTGTGTGTTGTATCAACACAGCTGCTTTTAAAAAAAACAAATAATGCACAGGAGGGGCAGATGGGGGACAAAATAGCATCTTCATTATAGAGGTAGGTCATACGGTATGGCTTTTGACCTGTTAACTAATCATGCTGGGTAAACCTTAACTGCAGAATTAGGCAGATTTATCCACTTAGCCACAGGCAAGGCTAGAGAGGTATGCAGTATGGTAAGATTTATACCATGGACGGGCACCGAACTCACGATGCTCTGTGTGGCCAACGTGCCCAAAAGGAAAAAGCGATAGCGACAGACTGGTTCCCCAATACAGGGTCAAGAGTAAAAGAAACCTCCAGTTTCCCAGCACAAGGCTGCTCTGCATAGGAGGTGGCCCACTCCCTAGAGGAAAACAGTGCACCTGATATTAGCCTAGTTATCTACCCACATAGACTGATCAGAGAAATCAGTCAACTTCCCATCAGGGGGAGGGAGATAAAAATATGCAGAAACCAGAAGTGTCCAAGTGAACACTTTGTAGAGCTCTCTTCACTTGGAAGGAAACATCAGGAATAGGGAGGGGCCATTCCCCCAACTCGGAAAAGCTCTTCCGTCCTCCTTATTTACATTCCTATTCAGACCCTAGTCATTTCTTGTCTGCCCTATTGAAGTCATCTCCTATCCATTCTCCCTACCTCTGCTTTCACTGTCTTGACAGAGAACCTGCAGAGCAGATCTAGCTTAAGAATAGTATTTTACTTGTCTGATATGGGTTAAAAAATGTTTTCAATTAATTGCTGTGACAGATACTGCTGGTAACTTATCCAATACATGGTTTCTCTTTTTACTTCACTAGCAGAATACCACTTCTCTTCAGGGTGGCGTCATACCCACCTGAAGAATTATGCTTCCGGCTTCTTTTGCAGCAGGGGGTGGGGATGTGACTTCCTTTGGTTGCTAATATGAAAGGAAAGTCGCTGTGAAGGGCTTCCTCAAAAGTTCTTTAAATGGAGATACACTTAGCTGGCAGGAGGCTTTCTCTTTTTGCCCTTCCCCTTGTTACCTTGATGGCAGACTTGAAGCTGGAGGGGAAGCAAGCCCTTTGCGACCCCAAGGTAATGCACAGACGAATTCCACATGCTAAAGGCTGGAGGACAAAACTGGAAGGAACCTGGGTCCTGATTCATCATGGAACCACCTTTTCAGCCTTGGGACACTTACTTCTAGAGGTCTAGATTTGTGAGGAAAATTCACCTCTTATTTATCTAAGCAGCTCTACAGCCGTTTTGGAGGCAAACTAGCTGAACAGATTTGGTCCCAGAAGTAGAGTGCTTCACCTGGAAGAACCTAAACTATGGTACTGGCTTCCTGAAAGAGGCAAGGCTTTGCCCACGAGGACACAGATCTTGCAGGCTAAAAGGACATGAACTTTGTTATATGATACCAAAACATTCTCCACGAGAAACTGTCTCCTTTTATTTCTTTGAACATAAACCTTGGTGTTTTATGTTGCTGTTGCTCAGGGAAAGAGTAGATATAATTCATGTTGACATATCCTGGTTTCTTCATGCCACTTTCAGCAAAGATCCAAAGGATAGGGATGAATTCAGACTATGTAGACGGGTCCAAATGTGAATCAGGTGTGCACATAACAGGAAAGGAACCCTGAGCTTAGGGAACCCAAATATTTTAGAAGGGACCATAAGCACGCTTGTCCTTTGTTTCGGAGGGAAGCACTCTCTATATCTTCCAAGGCTGTTTCTACACAAACATCCTTGAAAAATGGTCTGAAATAAAGGGTCACCAGTGTCTCTGCATAAAAGGAATGTAGAGATACAAGAAAACCAAGGAAAATGATCTCACAACAGTATATTGTAAAAAAAAAACCCTCCAGACTTGTTGGCAACAGCCTATGATTTTTTCGACACTTAAGACCACCCCAGGTTCCTAAACTCTCACCTACTGGAAGTGGGCTGTGAAGGTTCTGAAAGGCCCCCAGGAAAAGCTTCCTTTCCAAAGCCCTTCTCACATGAAGCTATGGATGATATGGACTAGAAGGGCTCCTCAGAAGGCAGAACCAGAGGCTATCAGACGTGCTAATAAGGTCTTATGCCATCACCAGGGCAGGGAGTCTCAGGCTTGCTGCCAGAGTACAGTGGTGGGTACATGCTGTGACCGCCATTTCTTCTTTCCTGGATTGGAGTGGTTACCACCCTCCTCCTCCCTCTCTATTGTCCGTTCAGTGTCTTGGAGGCAGTTACCTTACCTTTCAGGGTCACTGGGCCCTGAGGAGACACATCGGGATGGGCACATGTTCCAAAGAGCTAAGATTCTGAGCTGGATGCAGTATTTGGATGAGTTTTTTTTTAAGATTGTCCCTTTTGGACAGAGAGCAAGTGTCCTTATTTGCATGAGGGATATTTCTATTATGTTCTATAGGAGAATTTTATTGTCACTGCTTATGGGTTGTTAAGTTTAGAATAAGGACATATCAGCATTGAACAGTTAGAATCATGTTGTGGTGGACTTCCTCATATTTTTTTGCTACGTAGCACTTTTTGGACATCCTTGCTGTGATTTCTAGCCTTCTGATTCCCATCTGCAGGGAGGGGGCATTCAGAAAACAAACTGCCCCAAACTCAACATTACACTCCATAGCTCCCTTGAGACTAACACTTGGAAAAGAAAGCTCTCTGCAGAATCACCTTGCTTGGCTTTCAGGGCAGCTGTAGTGGTGGCGTGTCCTCCTGCATTCTCTCAGGCAGTAGCATCAGGGACGGTTTTACTAGGTAGGTCAGGTAGGGTGAGTGCTCTTCTAAGAGCCTCAAGCCTGTCAGTCCAACTCACCCAACAATTCTGTCCACTTCCTCCCACCCCCCAAAATTCTATCTTCTTCTTTTTAGTGAAACATAACATGCATACAGAAAAGTGGGAATATCTGGTGCCACTCGGTACCAAGGTGGGGCAGTGGGAGGAGTCCATCCCCAGGGACAAATAATAAGGAGGTGCACTGTACGTAGATCACTTAAAAACAATAATAAAGCTAATTTATATACTTTTTATTGCCATGCACAGCTACTTCTATATAATGTCAATGACAAAATAGTCCTCCATGAAAAAAATCTTTTGATGGTTAAGTTTTAAGCAATTGGTGCAGTTACCAATGGATTAAAAATATATATGTATACATACGTATGTACATATTAGAATCACATCTGTGCAGGTTTTTTATCTTTTCATAAGCATTGTATTCTATAAGAAAGTTGATTTGGAGGACGCCTAGTTACACAGCTGGGCCCTGACACACGTGGGCTCAGCTCTAAGTGTATGTTTCAAGAGTAAGTCTTAAAGGTCTGATTAAATGTCTGAAATCTTTTGAGTTGGCTTTTGGGGCAAAGATTGGTGCTGACCCCTGTGTCCTACCTATTTCTGCATTTAAAAAGAAGGTTCAAAATGAACAATTGACAGTGCAGTGATTGTAAAGACAAAGAAACAGAACTCAAATTACTTCAATTCTGTCAATCTATGTGATTACCTTAAGTTTTACTTTGTGTTCAAAATTTGAAACAGTGAAACAGGGAACTGCAAGATGTAATATTTTTGCAGCTTATTTTTGTAAAAAGTTTTACTATTTAAATTTTACATTGTACATAATACATTTACTGAATTTGAATAATATCTTTAAAGTTGAAATTTCTCCTTTTTTCATTGTTAACTATTAATAGAATTCTGATATAAATTCCAATATCATGGGGAGGGTTTCCCCATACCACCAAGCAATTCATGGACACCAACTGGGTGTCCTACAGTTCAACTCAGTTCTGACTTTCTACCTGGAGATAGCATCAGATTCCACAGGGTCAGGGCTCAGTCCCACAAGACTGCCCCCACCACAGATGCCACTTGAAAGTCCAGGTTGTCACATGTGCTTCTGACCATTGGCTGTGGATTGGAGGTTCCAGCAACCCCCTCCTCAGGTTCAATTAATTTGCCAGAGCAGCTCACGGAACTCAGAAACATTTTACTTACTAGATTGTTGGTTTATTATAAAATGATATAACAGGAACAGCCAGATGGCAGAAATGCAGAGGGTGAGGTATGGGTAAGGGCTAGCTCCAGGTGTGCCAACTCTCTCAGCAGCCCACGTGGCTGCCTACCCAGAAGCTCTCCGAGCCCAGTTCTTTTGGGTCTTTATGGAGGCTTCATTATGAAGGCCTGATTGATTAAACCATTGGCCACTGGTGATTGAACTCAATCTCCAGCCCCTTTCTCCTTCTGGGAGGTGGGGATTGGAAGTTCCAACCTTGTAATCAGGAGGTGGTTCTCCTGGCAACCAGCCACCATCCTTAGGTCACCTCATTAACATAACAAGAGACAGCTTTATTGCTCTGATCACAGGAAATTCCCAGAGTTTTAGGAACTTTGTACCAGAAATGTGTATGAAGACCAAATATATATTTCTCATTATAAATCACAATATCACAGTTATATTAGAACTTATATATATGTGCGTGTATATAAAATTTAACTAAAAATGATTTTACTGTCTACATTTCTTTTAGGACCATTATTACTTTAGTTTCACTTCATGACTATTATTGAAAGTTATTCTGTCATGTAAAGGAGGAAGGTGTTTAAAAATAAATATGCTAGGGACACCCCTTGTAACTCCAGGAGGAAAAATCCCAGGGCAAAATACCTTTGAAACTGAAATCAGTCAAAGGGAGAAATAAAGTTTAAGAAACCCATTTATTGCTTACAAGCAGTCATTCTGCATCTCTCTCTACCTGGCTGCAGCAGAAGAGCCAGTTCTACCCAACCTCTCCAGTCCAGACAAGCCCTCATGCGCCCATGTAATTACCTATTGATATGGAGATGGACTAAAGCCAGGCGAGAGATTCTAGAAATATTGCAATTTTACCCACACCCCTGCACATATCATAAATGCCTAATAAATCTCACAAAAAGAACATACCAGTGTATCCAGAACCAGATCAAGAAACAATATGAGAACCTCAGAGCACCTGTTGGGTTCTCGCCAACCAAAACAGTGCTCCCCAAGGGTAACCACTATTTTCATTTCTAACAGCAAGGGTTAGTTTTGCCTGCTTTTTGTTAAATATAAATGGAATAACACAATATGTACTCCTTGGTTTCTGGTTTCTTTTGCTCAGCATTATGTTTGTGAGATTTAGCCATATTGCGGGATGTAGTTGTAGATCATTCATTCCCATTGCAATAGTATTCCATTGTGTAAGTGTATTACACTATAGTATCCTTTCTGGTGTTAATAGGTATAGCTCTGGGCCAGAGCGGGTTCCCAGCTCTGGGCAAGTTCACTCTGGATTTCGTGAGATGGAAAAATGACAACAGAACGTTTTGGGGGTAAAAGATCTTACACCAAGCTTTATTTCTTACAGTGTCAGGTCAAGTGCTGGAATCACATCCATGTCTGGCAAGTCTGCATGCAGCAAGTCCGTCTCCGTCTCTGCCTCCATTCCAGGGTTGGCACCGAGCACTGGGCAGAGCTCTTTATATAGCAACACAGGCAATAATGGCTTGTTGCTAATACATGTGCAAGCATGTGCCTGCGCAGTAGGCCAAGTATTACATCATTGCAAGTGCACAGTGGGCGAGTAGATTAGGATCAGGTGAGGATCCTCGCCATGGAACTTCCATTTTCCCTACAGGCATTTAGGTAATTCCCATTTTTTGTTAGATTCATAGGACTGCTATGAATATCCTGGAATATGTCTTTTGGGGAAGATACCCATGCATTTCTGTTAGGTTTGTATCTACGGATGAGGTCCTTGGAACACGAAGTATACATATATTTGCCAAACAATTTTTTAGTGGCTTTATTATGTTAAATATATTTTAAATCAACATATTTTCTGCTTTATTATCCAGAATCAGTTTCAGCTCCTTATAACTAAGAACCTCACTGATAGAGCTGTCATTTAAATACTGGGAGATTTTACATTAAAATAGAGATGATGGTTTATTTTGAAAAACTCAACAGTCTGGTAGCCCTGGGCTAAAATTCTTACTTGTCAGCAATTAATTTAAGCTGCACAATGGCTATTCCTTTTGGCTAAGACTGTGCTCTTTGCCAGTTACTACCACTTCCTATGTATTACACCCCGCCTATTTTAGTCATTTATTTTACATGCTGTGGAAATAAGAACTGCCCACTTGTAACCTTTTGCCCGAGAATAACCATTGGTCCACATGGCTCCCTCCTCTGGCTGATGTGCTAAGTATAAGGTATGCTGATGGCCTGGGGCTGGCCAAACCCAGGCCCATTTTATCTATGGAAACATTTTATTGGGAGGCAGACCCCTCTGGCCAAGGTTTTGTTCCTTTGGGTGCTGGTTACCCAAAAGTGTTCTCTTCTAACAAAGCATGTAGCCTTTGTCCCCTCACCACATGTAATTCCCTCCCTGTCCGTGACAGCAGTGCACAACCTCATCCGGCTGGCTGCTCCTGGACCCCCTGTGTATAAGTCCCAATAAACCCTCCTGTGTTTTACAGTGTCTCTGGGTCTTTCCTTCGGTCTTTTGAGCCTTTTCCCATTGCAACTCACCCACTTGGGCATGTGATTGGATTTGTGATCACACACATGCCTAGCCCATGTAAGCATCTGAGTTTAGGATCTTGCACAATACTAACAACAAAAAAATCTTTGTAAAAGCAAATCTGATTGTCATTTGTTTAAAACCCTTGAATGTTTCCCATTGTACCACAGACAACGAGAATGAATGATCGACATAGGCATAAAAGCAGGCCTCAAACTTTATTGTCTATAGGAATCACCTAGAGAGCTTTGCAGACTCTTGGTGTTTTCAAACTTAACCATCATTCTTTTTGAAATTCCAGATCAGTAGAGCCCAGGGATCTGCATTTTAATAAGGAAGCTGTAGAAAAGTCTGAGACAGGTGTCTGTTGGATCACAATTTAAGAAACACTGACCTATAGAATGAAAGCCCAGCTCCTTACAAGGTATACAAAGTCTTGTGCCTCAGTGCCTACACACACACACCCCCAACCAAGTCCAGTCATACTGTGCTATTTGTACTTCCCTGAACTAACCAGCCTTTTTCATATTCTCAGGTCTTTGCTTGTGCTTCTTCTTTACCTTGAATGCCCACTGTCCAATGTCCACTGATGAGCACACACTAACGTCAAAGGCTCCAATCAAGAATGACCTCTTCTGGGAAACCCTGTATGCTCACTTCTCTCCCCCGTTTCTCAGAGGAATGAAGCACTCCCCTCTCTGCCCTCTGTATCCTATGCATACCCCATATTCAATCTCTACAACACTATGTTATACTTATGTACACCTATCCCTACTTGCCCCTTAAAAGCCATGTGTTGTTAGTCTTTGTAACAAGGGGCCTAATACTGTACTTGGTACTCATTAGATGGCTTTAAAACATTAAGCGACTCAAAGACTAAAACATTACTCTCTTGAAATTAAGGCAAATACCACAGTTCATCTCTAACTAGACATATACCTCTAGGTATGAAAATTCTTTTCAAACTATAAAAGGGCAAAAGAAAGGTCCTAATAAAGGAAAACATATCAAATTTCTTCTGATCCAGAAGCTCCATGAATGAGCAGGATTAATATTTCAAGATATGCACTCTAGGATTTTCTTCTATAGTCTCAGGAGATCAAGGGAAAATGTCCTGACTCCAGACTGTTTTCCCCTCTGACCTATTAACAGCAGAATTCATCATTTCTGGCCGTTTTTCATTGCCAAGAATGGGTGTTCTGAAGCACAATTGTTCCGGAGGTTTAAACACCCAGTTACATTTGAATGTGAGTCAAAGACATGGTTCTTTATGCTAAAGAGCTCTGTCTCCCTCTTCTGTACAGATATTACTTCTCTGGCCTTCTATCCTATCCCCAGATGCACCCTAAGATGAAGTGATAAAAAATTGCTAGCAATTTCTCAAATGCAAAGATTCTCCCACCTCCTTCTGAACTTGTTGAACTTGTGTGTGGATGTCGAGGTTCTCTTTTACACGTTGCCCTCTGGATGCAGCTTAAGCCTTTCCTGTCTCCTGCTTCCATCTGCGCCCTGTCAGGCCCCTACCTCATTGCTGCTTATCTCACCTCATAATGCTGTAGTTACATTCGCTTTCTCCTAGACCAGAGGCACTGTGTTTCCCCTCTGTAGCCCCAGGGCCAGAAGAGCAGTTGCTTAATGAATACTTTCTGAATTCCCTGTGTACTTTTTCACGTATCAGACCCTGTTCTGGGTGCTTGGGATACACCAGTGAACGAAACCAGCAAAGGTCCCTGCCTTTGTGGGTTTACATTCGAATAGAGGAAGACAGATAAGAGGACTGAATTAATAAGCCATCACATAGTATGTTAGAAGGTATGTTAGAATGTTCTATTAGGGGAAAAAAGGAAAAATAGAGCAAGATAAGGGGGAGTAACAAAGATAGGGCCTGGTAGTTTGTAAATAGGTGGCCAGCTTACTCTGCAAAGAGGAAGCCAGAAGCAAGACTCTAAAGGAGATCTTATTTGACCTAAGCGTAGGGGACTGAAGAGGAATTTCTCAGCTTGGAAGGAGGTAGTGAGAGGTTTAAACCCAAAAGGGCAAACCAGGCAGTGGGAGCCACGTGTCCAAAGGCATAGAGTCTTGGAAGCTGAGGATGTGGGGGATGGTGGGAGTCCTATGTGGCTGGGGAGTACAGAGGGCCGGGTCCAGGCTGTGGAAGATGGAGCTGGTAAGGAGCATGGGGCCGGGATGTGGAGGGACTCACATGCCCTGCTAAAGAGTTTGCACTTTACCCTGTAGACAGCTGGAGTCCCGTTGATGATTTTATGCAGAGGAATGTTATGTTTACATTTATTTTTAGGAAGATAATTCTGGCAGATGTCCTGGAGTGGTGAGAGACTGAGCAAGTCACTTAACCTCGCTCTTCCTCTGTTCTACCATCTATCAAATGAGAGACGAGCCATATCTGCTGGACTTACCTCATAGGACTTCGGTGAGAAATAAATGAGATAAGAGATGTGAAAACACTTTGGAAAGTATACGGTACTGTAAGAGTGCAAGCTGGTGCCCTTGTTATTTCAGCTGCGCTGTGTTTGCGAATGGCGATTTTAGAGAGGTGGGAACAATTAAGGGCAAAGCAGAGGGGCGACCCCGTTTCATCTCCCTGAAAGAACAAAATCCAATAATACTTTAATTTATTGAATGCCTATTTCAGCAATCTACTGTAGAAGGAGCTAAGAGGGTTTACAGAAAATAAGAGAAAACCAGCCCTGGAGAGCTTATAGTCTACCTGGAGAGATAGGACACCTCCAGAAAATGAAAACAAGCATGTGAACATATGATCCAATCCAAAAGGACAATGCTGGCGGGGCCCAGAGTGAAGGAGTCAAGACTCCCTGCAAGAAAAGAAAATCATGAAGTTTGTCCAAACGATCATGGTGATTTGCTAAACAGTGTAGCACCTCTGACATTCCGTGCCCTCTGCAGAGGCAAGAACGGGCAGAGGAAACAGGAAAACATTTCTCCAGGTAGAAAATATTATCTCATAATTGCCATCCGCCTGTCTAAAAGCAATGCTAAAAAACAAATTATGACATCTTGACACTTTCAAAATTATGAGTTACCTAGTAACAAATATGAATAAGCCTCATTACAGGAATATCTTGACTCAGCCTACCAAGTGCTTTTCCCTTCTCAGGTATTTGTTGGGTAAAAACAGATCCTAAGAATATTATATTATTTCTTTAGGCTCCTTCTTAAATGCAAGTTTGAACTGGTATCACCCCCACTGAATGATCTTTCTATCTCCAGCTAGCCCATGCTGTTCCATAAATATGTTACACTTAAATTTTGATGTCCATCTATATTTTCTTTTGTAGATTATGATGACAAGGTGAGAGTGGCAGAATCCTCAATGATTAGGAAATACTGATCAAAGATGATGTAATAAATAGTTTAATAAGGGATATATTAGCTTCTTCCTGGCCTTTGTAAAAATATAATTTCATTTATTAGACAATGTCTGAGTTGGTAAATTATCTTTCTATTCAAGGTTTTTAGTTAGGAATTATCCAACTTTTAAGATGCTATTTTGATAAAGCAAGCATTCAACTGAAAAGAAGTTCTTAGTATGTGAGTTCTTAGTATACACTTTGTATATGCTTAGCACATGGTCATCACCTCGTTAAAACAATAATCTGATTAATCAGACAAG
The DNA here is from genome assembly GCA_032199065.1 of Smutsia gigantea. Classification (NCBI taxonomy): domain Eukaryota; kingdom Metazoa; phylum Chordata; class Mammalia; order Pholidota; family Manidae; genus Smutsia; species Smutsia gigantea. The sequence goes on along the minus strand of JAVSCE010019850.1, from coordinate 180,234 downwards.
ATTTATACACAAGAAACAATTAGTAAAACTACACCACGATATAAATGTACAAAATTGTAAGGTTTAAGTTAAAAGAGCTATGGGAGTTGATTAGCTTGGTTAGAAATGTTTTTTTAGTTTCAAAGCTAATGTATCAGTGTGTGCAACTGATAGTGAATATAAATATGGCTAGTTCTTGCTGAGGACATGGTATAATGGAAAGAGTTTGGCTTTGGCATTCAGCCGACCTGGGTCCTAATCCAGGCTTTCATACCTTTTAGTGGTATGACCTTGGGCAAATTACGCAACCTCATCTATGACATGTCACTATTAGTAGTAGCAATCCTGACTCTTGTAAATAAATAATGGCAATTCCTAGAAAGAGGATGAATAGCAGCAACTTTTTATTATTATTTTTAATTGAAATGTTGTTGATATACAATCTTATGTTGGCTTCGAATATCAACACAGTGGTTCAACAGTTGCCCATATTTTTAAATCCTCACCCCCTCTAGTGCGGTTACTATCTATCAACGTAGTAAGATGTTACAGAATCACTGACTATGCTCTCCACGGTATCTTTGTATTTAGTTCTGCCTCTTACCACCTATCCAAGAAAGGGTTTTTAGCCATTATGGGATATTTTTCTGAAAGCCCTTAGAAATAGAGAAAAACCAGTCATTTTCCTGTTGAAATTTAGGATTACACCCTTGGGTTGTGAGAGCGTGCAGTGGGGAATAAGTGGGATAAGGTGGGAATTATGAGGAAGCTTGGAAGTCAGGCAGAAATAGGGCCCTGAGAGGGAAAGCTGCAAGAGGCCCGGGAGGCCTTCAGCAGGGGAGCGTCCACATAGAGGCAGTGGACCTGTGGATGGTGGGGGCCTTGGGCATGGAAAGGAAAAATCAGACATAAGAGACTATTAAAAATACTATTTTTCCTCTTATACTAAATATAATATGTGCATTGTAGCAAGTTAGGAAGTATAAAATAAAATAAAATGATTACCTAAAATCCTTCACCCCCATTAACTGTAATAGCCATTTGGGGAGAAATAAACAGATTTAATTAAAAAATGCAGAATTCTTCTTTAAGAGAAGATTGCTCTTTATTTGTAAGAAAAGCAGCTTGTAATGTCCCCTTTGAGTTATGCAAAGGTGAAAGCAAATCTTGCTTTGGGATAGAGCACTTCAGGACAAGGTGCTAAATTGCTTTGCATAACAATGTAAGAGACAGTCTTGCTATATGCAGGAAGCTGTTCTGTAGAAATTATTATTTAAATAAGGCTTTTCCTTGTTGGGGCCAGGGGAGAGTTTTAAGGGCGCTTGACTTGGGTGGAGGCTGAGGACAGGCTGTAGAGGACTTCTTTCTTGAGGTTTAAGATCCGGTTCCTGCAAACCAACAGCAGCTGAAGGCTGAGCAGAAAGATGTCTTTGAAGTGACCTTCAAGGGTGTCATTAATAGACACTGGGTTCTAGTAATGTTTTCATAAAGACTAGAGTATTTATCAGCAGTGCTTTGTGGAATTAAAGGAAGCAGTCATGACTGCTAGAAGTGCTGCAGACTGGTGGGAAGTCAGCAGCCTGAACAAGTGGATTAGACACCTAAGACACTTAAGTGGACAAGGTCCTTCTTACATCAGGCACTATTTTGAGACCTTTATGGATGTTAATTCCTTTAATCCAACAATCTTATTATCCCCAGCTTGTAAATGAGGAAATAGAAGCAGAAAGAAGTTAAATACCTCCAAGATATCTAGGAAGCAGTAGAGCCAGGATTCAAGAAGAGCATGTGGTCTGGCACCCAATTCTGTGCTCTTAGCCACTGAACTCCACTGTCTCTTGGAAAGTGACCATGCTATCTGCAGTCACGCAGGATGGTGGCTTAGACAATATCCACTGAGAGTCAGAAGGAAAAGGGACATATAAAAGCTGGAGAACTTGGGGATTTCCATCAAAGCATCAGCCAGACACTTTCATTCATGCACCTCTTCCACCCACCAGGATGATTTCTTCATGGACAGGAATGTGTTCTATTTCCTCTGTATCCTCAGTGCCAAGCACAGAGCTCAGCACATAGCAATCACTCAAAAATATTTACCCAAAGAGCACACGGGACACATCAGTGATGACTCCAAGGTGCTGAGTCTGGTTTACTGAGAGAATGAAGTAGCTATTGAGAGACAGTTAACTCTTTAGTTGGAAGATTCATACAGCCTAGTAAGTATGCTGTTATTTTGAAAGATTTATGTATTTTTCAGCCTTTCTTCCAAGAAAAGTCTGCACTAGGAGATAGTCTGAAATTTGCTTGCAATTTTGTAAATGCCAAGGTACAATAGGGCAGAAATCTGAGATTTACAGCCTTGAATATTATCAAGACATTTGAGAACAGGTAATAAGAGCAAACTATGAACTTGGTAGGATTTATAGCATGTGTAAATCTTGTGTCTAGCCCTAATTTTAACAAAACACAATGGGACATTCAAATACAATTCATGGAGAATGCAAGGTGCTTAGAATAGCTAGCTAATGCCTCAATGCCTGAATGTAGAACTTACATTCCCTACTAAGGACGTTTGACTGTAACTTAAAATAAAATGCCCTACATAATCTGGGTTTAATATTATTACTACTGTTGTTGTTAGGTTTAAGCCAAGAGCAAAAGCAAGAGTTTGCCTCAAAACCAAAAGACAAATATGAAAAAATGCAAACATACAAAAATGGAGAGAACAGTGTAATGAATTCGTTACCTATCACCCAGATTCAATAGTTATTAATTTGTGGCCAATCTTATTTCATTCATTGGTCCTTATGTCAGCCCAGATTATTTTGAAGCAAGTCCCGAACACCCTGTCATTTGTCTGTAAGTAGCTCTAAATGTTAAGAACTCCTTTTTTTAAAGTTACCACGCCTAAAAAGGTTGATCATACTTCTTCAAAATCATCAGATATCTAGTCCTAGTTCAAGTTTCTCTGACTGTCTTAGTTTTAGGTTTTTGTAGTTTGCTGCAGTAAGGGGGCAACTAGATTCTATACTTTGTGATTGACTGATATGTATTGTGTCTCCTTTAATTTGCACGTTCCACCTCCATCTTTTCTTTCTTGTGATTTTGGTTCTGCAGATCACCCCACATGTGGATTTTACAAATTGCCTCTACCTAGCATTGTTTAACATGTTCCTTTCTCCCTTGTATTTCCTGGTAATTGGTTATTAGATCTGGAGTTTTGAGTAAGTTTATTAGTAGTGGTTTATAGGTGTGTACTTCTATCATCAAGCATATATACTTGGTCATTTTCATTTTTGTGATATTAACAGCCATGGGTCCTCATTACCTAGATCCATTAATTCATTAGGGGTTGCACAACTCACCAATTCATCAGCAGTTACCTCGATTTTTCTAATCCTAGAATTCCTTCATTATTTATCAGCTGAAATGAAACTTTCTCTCATCAACTAAATTACTACCCTAGGATATAGTTCACATAAGAAAGCAGGACAAATGCTTGATTCTTTCCCTTTATTTACTAGATTTAAAAATATTAAGTTGATTCCTCCAAAGATGACAAGGGAGATGCTCTTGAAGTCTCAGTTTAAACTCATAGATTTATATTATTTGATATATTTCAGTCCATTGTGATTTTTGGCCAGTGGGAGCTTTTACAAGTTGTCTCTTGACTCCTCAAAGAGACCTGAAGAGTATTTGAAGGCACTGAACTTTCACAGAGATGTTTCAGTCCCATCTTACAGATTTTCTATCTGAGACCTGGAATTAGGTACTTATCCAAGGAGCTCTGGGTCTCTTTAGAGGGAAATGGTATTTAGAAACTAGAGTCTGACAATTAGGGGGAATGAGATGTTGAATTAAAAGAAACTCTAGATCCAAATATCAAAACCTTTGAATATTTAGAGCACCACCCATTTAGAGTGGCTCACAAGATTCTTGAAGATTTTTTCCTCTTGGAGAATTACTGCTTTGATAAAGCACAGTGTTCTGTGACACTTCCAAGTTTAAAAAGAAAACATTATCTGCAAGGAAATAATAACAGTATCATTAATTCAGACTTGGGGGCCTATGGGCTGAATGTGTGTGCCTCCCCAGAGATGTTCAGGTCCTAATTCCTGAAACCTGTGCATAATCCCTTAGGAATTTGGAACCTTACAAAACAAAAGAAACTGTGTAGATGTGATTAAATTAAAGATGCTGAGATGGGGACATTATCCTGGATTATTTGGGTAGGCCCTTAAATGCAATCCTAAATGTTTTTAGGAGAGGGAGACAGGAGATTTGGCTACAGAAGAGGATGAGGTGATATGACAACAGAGACAGAGATGGAAGTGATGTGGCCACAAGCCAAAGAATGTCAGCAGCCTCCAGAAGCTGGAAGAGGCCAGGAATAGCTTCCCCTCTGGAGCCTCCAGAGAGAACTGGCGGTGGTTTATGGGTGTGCCAGGCTAATGCTGACTTTAGCCCCGTGAGACTGATTTGGAACTTTGGTCATCCAGAATTGTAAGAGAATAAATTTTGGGGTTTTAAGCCACTAAATTTGTGGTAATTTGTTACAGCAACAATAGGAAACTAAAACGGAGGTTCATCCTAAAAGGAGAGATAGGAAGTAAACAGTATATTTTGAAGTGTAACAGAGAGTCAGAGAAGTTGTGAGCCTTAGGCCTCTGGGATCTGGCGAAGGGCTTGTGTTCAGAGGAAGGAAAGCCAAAGGACTAGTTAGAGGGCAGTTGGTAAACTTTACCTTTCACATCTGTTTTAACAGCTGGAACTTCCCCCTCCAGCAGCTCTGGAGAGAACTTGTTTGGGGGCTCCAGGGCAGGGGGCCTGGCTGCAGCTGAAGTGATGGGATTCGGCCAACTTGTGGTGCTTGGTGGGGCTGGCAGCAGAATGCGAGGGGGCATAATAGCAAAAGCTTTCAGACCCATTGTCCTTGGTAATAACAATGACTGTTAGCAAGTAATACAGGGGCTTTTCATCACCTGTCAGCAGTAGAATAATTAAAAACAATTTTTTTGTGAGGAAAGAAGAGGTAATAGGTTGGTGCAGTAATAGGAACTAAGGAGTTGAAACTACAGCTTTTTTACTGGGGCTTCAGAGGCTGGTGTGGCTCCCTTAGGTTTTGAGTGGTTTGCAAGTGAAAGTGTGAATCATCCTGCTGACAGACGCTTCGTAAACGCCTCCCTCTGACCTAGGGTTTCTGAGGCAGACACAGTACACACTGGCTGCATTTTGTTTCATGCTTCAGAAGTTTAAATAAATAATCCTTCACTTCAATGCAGCAGCTATCAGGGAAAATGATATTGTTTTTACTCATCCTAGCAAGGGGAGGCACTCCTGAAGTGCCCACGCTTCCAAGCAGAAAAAGAGCATTTCTGCCAATGAAGCGTGTAGTGAGTTCCCAAGTTGCCAGCCTAACTTTTTATCACAAAGGAAAGATGAATGTCCCAATCTAAACTTCAGTGGCCTGCTATCTTTCCTATATATGGTCCGTAGTTTCCATAGAAATCAAGTATGAAAAAGCTTTTGGTAATGATGTTTTCTTCTCTTGGCAAACTGAAAGCTTTTGATATTTAGGTGAAAAAGTCACAGTACTTTTCTGGATGGGTTGTGAAATTCATGAGACAGCAGCAAATTCACACTGGTGTTGAGTAGCCTCGAGGGGCCCCGGCAAGGTTCCTGTACTTAGGAAGAAGGGAAATGAATGTCCTTTTAAAATTCCGCAAAGTCCCTTTCATAAAACTGTATCAATCCCCATTAAAAGTACAACTTGATGACTTTGACTTCCTTTGGCAAAATAATCATGAGAGTTTGTCATAAACTGGACATCAAAGAATGAATAAATTTAATGAGTAGTTTTCAACACTAAAGGCTCACTAGCTAGTATGTTTCACTATCACTGTTTATGTCAAGAAAAAGAAAAGAATCTCAACTCTAATTGACACATATCTCAAGTTTTAATAAAGAAAATGTGCCCAACACCTATTTAATGAATAGATAGAACAGAGATCTATAGGCTTGTGACCAAGAATATGCCTCCATGGTGCTTAGAATGTTATCTTTAAAGATCCGTTGCTTTCACTTAAAAAGTCTTTTTCTAGACTCTCTTTGCAAATACTAAGTCACATATTGTCAGATTACTTTTCTCTGGGAAAGCAGGAAGCAAGCTAAAAAGCCTTGGGAAATAGGGGTAAAGTGAGGCTGAATGATGAAGAAAGGGGGCTGAGAGGGGAGGTGAGGTTGGCTGAAAGTACAAGCTCCATCCACTTCACAGTCCTTTGAAGGACTGCCCTGCATCTTCCCATTATCTCAGGGGTTGCAAACTCAGATGTCTATGGGGCATCTTGAGTTACAGGGTAAGTGAGTGGTGAACACCAGGGCAGACTGGATAACAGGTCTTGTCTAAAGAGGCCGACATCTTCTCAGCTCCAGTCCACTGGTGCCCTTCATGTTGTCAGGTACACTTAGAGGCTTAGTGCTGGTAGAGCTTCTGATTTTTCTAAAAAGCTGGAAATCCATATTTCTATTGTAATCTTCTGATTTCACAATGTAAACTACTAATTCCAATATTCTTAAAATATTGTGCAGACAAAACGAAATGTCTCTGTAGGCTAAGCTGGGCCTGTGGGCCAGCATTTTTCATCCTTTGCATTAGTTTAACAATCAAATTTTCCATTTTAGAGAATTCTGTAGGTTATTTATGAGAAAAGGGTAGGATTCTCTTCTACCTTCTATTTAGAATGTCCCAGGTAAGAATGAAGAAGGAAATACTCACTTAAAAGGGAACTTTAAGCTCTTTGAGGAAGACGTCGTCGCAGCTGCAGCAGAGACCCGGTCTGCCCGCTCCTGCTCACAGGGGAACAAGTCGGTCAGGCAGCCCAGCCACAGCCATGGTTTTTTAAAAATTTAAACAATTTTTTATTAAGGTATCATTGATACACAATCTTATGAAGGTTTCACATGAGCAACATTGTGGTTACTACATTCACTCATATTATCAAGTCCCCCCCACACCCCATTGCAGTCACTGTCCATCAGTGTAGTAAGATGCTATAGAGTCACTACTTGTTGCTGTGCTTTACTGCTGTCCCCATGACCCCGCTACATTATAATGTCTAATTATAATGGTCCCATAATCCCCTTCTCCCTCCCTCTGCATCCACCCTCCCCTACCCCTCCCCTTTGGTAACCGCTAGTTCCTTCTTGGAGTCTGTGAGTTTGCTGCTGTTTTGTTCCTTCAGTTTTGCTTTGTTGTTATACTTCCCAGATGAGTGAAATCATTTGATACTTGTCTTTCTCCGCCTGGCTTATTTCACTGAACATAATATCCTCCAGCTCCATCCATGTTGTTGCAAATGGTAGGATTTGTTTTTTCTTATGGCTCAATAATATTCCATTGTGTATATGTACCACATCTTCTTTATCCATTCATCTACTGATGGACACTTAGATTGCTTCCATTTCTTGGCTATTGTAAATAGTGCTGCGATAAACATAGGGGTGCATATGTCTTTTTGAATCTGGGATCTTGTTTTCTTCAGGTAAATTCCTAGGAGTGGAGTTACTGGTCAAATGGTATTTCTATTTTTAGTTTTTTGAGGAACTTCACAGCCATGGCTTTTAAAGGTACTGGAAAGGCACCTGAGGATGGTGATTCGCAAGATCAGAGTTACTTTTACCAGCAACAACATAAAGTCTTTAGAGAAGGTATGTGCTGACTTAATCATAGGTGCAAAGGAAAAGAGTCTCAGAGTGAAAGGACCGGTTCAGTACTTAGAAAACTCTGAGAATTGTTACAAGAAAACACCTTGTCATGGAAGGTCTAAGACTTCGGATCACTTTCAGATGAGGATCCACAAGTGACTCACTGACTTGCAGTCCTTCCAAGATTGTTAAACGGATTACCTCCATCCATATGGAGTCAGGACTCCAGGTTGAAGTCTCCACTGCAGATGCTTAAATCAATCTTTATAATAAATTGGTTATCAGTTTAAAAAAAAAGAACTTTAAATGATACTTTATTTTTTAAAAAGTTCTTTTGGCCTTTAATTTTGCAGATTACTCATTTCCAGTGCTATTTGAATCAGTTTGTTTCTCCCCTACTTCTCCAGCAAGGCGGTTTCCTACAATAAAGTTGATTATTTTGTCATATTCTTAAGGCCTCCTAAATGAGTTTTTAAAAATGTGTGTGCATCAGGGTCCATTCTTTGTGCTGTGAAGTTATATGGTTTTAGTAAATGTATAGTATCAGTTATTCCCCATTACTGTGTCATGCAGAAGTTTCACTTTGCTAAAAAGGGCCCTGTGCTTCATTGTTCAAGTGATTTCTTAGTCTAGTCACCATGAGCCAGATATAAGAGATAGTATGAAGCTCAATCTAAAATGGTACTATTTTAAACATTTCAGCTGCCCCAAAGGAATGTATTTGCAGGGCTTAGTTGCCTAACTTGCTATTTTAATCAGAAAGTGATTTACTATAGGGGTCTAGGTTGGACTTCCAGAATTACTTCCAGAACAACAGCAAAGAACAGACCCACTCAGATGGCAGCTACCTCTGCCCCACCTGGAAGGTGGGAATCAGGAGGCCCCTGTGGTCCTCAAGAACACAGGGCAGAGCTGCACTCTGGGGATCAAGAACTGCCCTTGATCTGCACAAATTTAAAGGCTGTCTTCTGCTAACTTGCTGCAATAAATCTCAAGATCTTCATAACTGTAGCTGCCAACAGCAACAGCCAAGGTAGTGCAAAGACGGCCTCCTCACTTCTGCCTCCCACGCAGTGTATCTGATGGGCAGAACCTAGGTCACATCCAGGAGCTCTAGTGAAATGGATTGAATGGTGGCTCCCCCAAAGATATGCCCACCCAGAACCTGGGGATGTTACCTTACTTGGAAAAAGGCTCTTTACAGAAGTAATTATGTTAAGTATCTTGATTGAGATCATCCTGGATTATCTGGCTGGACCCCAAACCCAATGACAAGTGTCCTTAGACAAAGAGAGTACATGTGAAGGTGGAGGCAGAGACAGGAGTGCAGGGATGCAGCCCAGCCAAGGAACACGTGGAACCACCGGAAGCTGGCGGAGGGATTCTGCCCGAGAACCTCTCAGGGGAGCATGGCTCTGCCAACACCTTCACCTTGATTTCGGACTCTGGCCTCCACATTGTTAAGGATATACAATTCTGTCTTTTAAGTCATCTAATCTGGGGTAACTTGTTACAGTAGCCCTAGAAAATAATATCCGTAGCTTCAAGTGACTCTCGGAAGTGGCCGCCACTTCAGCTTCCCAGCCTTTGCTGAATAAGAACATTACTGGCAAGAGGCTGGGTGAGCAGTGAGTGGGAATCTACCACATTTACCAGCTGGAAATAGAAATTTGAGGGATCACGAGAGAAAAAAGGTTTCTTCTGAGCACGTGGGTTTGGTGATAGCTAAATTCAAACCAGCCTATGTTTATGTCCATGGATTTAATCTTTATGTATATGTCCCTAAATGAATTCATCCCAACCAAACACACATAAAGCACAATGCTACTTGCAATGTCCTTCCGCTTCCTTTAAAAATGTTGCCAATGTAAAGCTTGGGCCAGGTCTAAATTGGCTGAATTTATCTTGATTTATGAAGCATCAGACGGTGTCTTACTCGGGTAAAAAAAAAAAAAATCTTGGGTATTCTTTGTTTCCACTGTTAAATGCACAAAGACCTTTGATGTCCCATGATAGTATGTATGCCTCCAGAAGCTGAATGTGAGGCATGAAATTCCATATGATGGAATGTTCATTCTATTTAAAACATGCAAGAGTCTATCATATGTCTGGTATCATAGAAGGTTGGTTAAATGGGGTTTATAGTCTTACAAAATAAAAGAATCATTTTCTCAGGTTATCTCAGCAAAATTTTATCTAAGTACTCCATTTACATAACAAAGTATTATCTTATGTAACAATTGTTAGCGTTGAAGGTAAGAGTCTTCCTGTGGGAATTCTACCAACGCTTTGCTGGGAAACTGGGCTGGTCCCTGCCAGGTTCTATGCAGGTGGAGTTTCTCATTGGAAACAGTGGGATACCAAAACTGCAAGGGATGCAGAGTTTAGAAACTTGTGAAATTCCAAAGTTTGAAAAGCCAGAAGAGGACGTGGTAGGTCTTCAAACAGAAGTGGGGTGAGTGGAGGGAGTGTGTGGAGTTGAGAATCTGAGGCTGCAGAGTGATAACACAATGATGAGAGAATCGGGAAAAAATCCTCTTGGGGGTCCAGGAGGCTTCCGCTGTTTGTGCCTTCTCTTCAGGGAGAGCTAGAGTGTGGTGTCTGGTGGGTTAGGTGATTTGAAGGGCTGGAGTAGAAGGGACCCCCTGGGACAATGAATGCCTCAGTGTTATAATAAGCTTTTGATAAACATTGTCAGAAACTCATGGAAGTGAAGTGACCCACGTTTTCTCAACCATATGGATAGTATATGTACAATAATAAGCAATTTAGCATTAAAGATACAAAGCTCAGCCTCTAACTATAAACTAATGAAGCTCAGAAAGCTTATTTATTTAACAATATCATGGAGTAGATAGCAGTTATAGGATGTGATGGGTGGATGGATGGGAATCTTCTATCTCCCAAAACTTTCCTCCCGTTTACCATTCTACCATTACAGATTCCTTCCTTGGGCCAAGGTATCACCACAAGCAGTCTCCTTTAATGAGCATTAAAAAACACGCTGCGTATTAACATATTAGCTATAATAGCTGTTTCTACAGGGCTGTGCATTTTTCAAAGCATCATCTTGTAAACAGTCTGTATCATCTCTCTAACATTTATGGGGAGAGATCTAGGAGGAAATAGGAGTTTATGGAGCCATCTGGGAGGACTAATTTGGGAGCAGAGGGCATGGTCAGAGGTGACAGCTTGAGTAGAAAGACACGTCAGAGGGCTCCAGGCATCACAAGGGCCCTGGGGCCAACAGGGGCCTGAGAACACCAGGAGACGCTACAAGGGACAGCCTGCCCCAGATCACTTCCCTACTTCAGTGTCTGCTGCCCTGGCTCAGAGTGACGTGCTGGCTGATGGTCTCTGTTGCTTGGCTAGATGACTGTAATCTACTCTGTCAGTGATATTAGCACCACCATGGCCCCTGCTATTTTCAGAGGCAAATCCATCATATATTGCTCTCCAGTGGCAAAAATCTAGGATGGTATTTTTGTTGTAGAAAAGCATGGTGGGGCTATTGAATTATAGCTACAAACCTAGTACTTTGACTTAACTCAAGAACTTTTCTTTACCAGTTTATGCCTGGAATTTAAAAGAGTTTGTGTGTATTTTAGTGCCCCTGTCATCCTCTGTAAGAAGTACTTATTGGTAAACATTTCTGTGGTCTTTTTTGCAATAAAGAACGAAATAATAACTGTATTTTTTAACATAATATGAGCCTTAATAATGGATAAAACCATTTAAGTGAAGAAAAGACAAAAACAAGTTATCTATATAAAACAAACAAACCCTAATAATCATGAACAGCAATTTTCAGTTTGGTGGGGTTTTTTTTGTTTTGTTTTGTGGGTTTTTTTTGGTGCTGTGGCTTCAAATGAGTTTAAAAGTAAACTTTAATTGAATAGTTGATCAAATGTCGTGTGTAAGTTTACATATTGGTTTGGTAGCTCTGATGGTCTTGTCAGAGTGGGGCTGAAGAGGTTGGGTCACATTCTTTCCATGACATTTTAATGAGCAGTTTAGGGAGTGTGGTTGGTATGGTGATAGTAAGTGGGGACAAGTGGCAAAGATTAACTCACTATTCATTTTGCCTGACTGCAGAATTTAATGCCTCACTGTGGCTGGTACTGTCAACACAACGGTAGAAATATAAATTAGATTGTGCTCTACCCCGTCTTGTGTATAATAGCTTTACTTGCTAGTTCAAGTATTTTTAAGGTTTTCACTTGTTAATAATATTCCTTTCCCAAATTTTTCCATAGGATCATGTATTATTAATAGCATATTTATATTTTTTGTTGAGCTATAATACACATACCATGCAATTTAACCTCTTAAAGTGTACAGTTCAGTGGGATTTTTTCCCAAAAGTTATGCAGCCATCACTACTACCTAATTCCAAAACATTTTCAACACTCCAAAAAGAAAACCCATGCCCATTAGCCCAAGTTATTTATATTTAATTGACCTACAAATAAAAGGGTAGAAGAGATTGTTCAGGAACACATCATCCGTGAGAATCAGGTGTTGAAGATGTACCTTTAAGATGGCATGCAGGTGCCACTTCCTGTGATGAGCCAGCTCATGCCAGCTTGACTTTTCATATTCTTGCCAATTTTACTTTATTTTAACTGCATGCAAACCTTATCTGTTGCCAGAATGGAGAAGAGCAATTTGGACAGTGAACAAGTAAACACGTAAGCTAGTGAGTGGTTTGCAAAGTTTTATATATAATTCCCTTTTCAAAAAAAATCTTCCCTGAATTTTAATTTATTCCATTAGTTAATAATAATAAAATTTTAATAACCTATTTACAAAGTTGTGTGCAAGAATTTGGAAATTATCAATAAAGGATATCAAACAATGTCTGGCACAAAGCCACAAAACAATGACTACTGTTACTAACAATAACAATTCGTGGCCCCATGTAATAGCTAATTCACAGATATCAAAAGACTTTGTAAACCACTCATATCTATTCTTCAGGGGAGCTGAGTAAAATCCTAACACGAAAAATACTTTATAGTATACTAACAGTGCATTGTTATTAGCAACAGCTGCAGTTTATCGTCATGTAGCTGACAATAGATGCCAATATCTGCATGCTTTATAAAGCAGGTGGCAGTAGACTACAATACCATAGTGAGCAATCTAAGAAAAAGTACATTGGTTCCCCCTTATCCATGGTTTTGCTTTCTACAGTTTCGGTTACCTACAATCAATCCCAGTCCAGAAGCAGATGGTCCTCCTTCTGATGTACTGTCAGAAGGTCAGTAGTAGCCTAACGCCACATCACAATGCCTACATCATTCACCCCGCTGCATTTCATCATGGAGGCATTTTATCATCTCACATCATCACAACAAGAAGGGTGAATACAGGACAATAAGATATTTTGAGAGAGCACATGCACATAATTTTATTATAGTATATTGTTATAACTGTTCTATTTTATTAGTTATTGTTGTTAATCTTTTACTGTGCCTAATTTATAAATTAAACTTATCATATGTATGTATGTATGCATAGGAAAAAAACAGTATATAAAGCATTCAGTACTATCCATGGTTTCAGGCATCCGCTGGGGAATGCATCCCCCTCAGATAAGTGGGGGACTATTGTAACTGAATTATTGCCAAATTGAGTCATAAAGTTTTAAAAGATTGATTTTGTACACCTGAATATGTAAATAAGTAGATGCAGTTTTTATTTCACATACATCCTTTCATACATGCATGGAGAAAAAAAGGTACACTTGTTTCAGTTTGCATTCGTAATGGTAGCCAGTAGTTAAATACTGACTTCTGCAATTTCTATAAGTATTTCACGGATTTCAATGTGTGGCAGTTTTTAAAGATGGCCACAAATTTTTTGACACTTCTCCCTTCGTGAGGTGGGGTGTATGTCCTCTTCCTTTGAATATGGGCAGGATTATGATCATTTTGCTGAAAAGAGAACAGAGAAGTGATGTTGTATGACCTCCAAAAGTAGGTCATAACAGGCCAGTCAGATGCTACCCGGTTTATTTGGCACACAGTAAGAAGTCTGATCCCTCACACTGCCATGCTGGAGAAGCCTCGTGAAGTCACTCTGGTTGGAAATCCCAGCTGAGCCTAGCCTGACAGCCGTCCCTGTCAAGTCACCAGGCATGTGAGTGGAGCCATCTTGGATCTTACAGACAAGCCCAGCCACGAGCTGAACACCAAGTGACTTCTGTTGACGCCACATGGACCAGCCAATCCTCAAAATTCTGAGCCACAAAATTCTGAGACACAGTTTATGAGAGCTATTGTTTTAAGCCACTAAGTTTCAGGATAACTTGTTATGCAGCAATAAATAACTGGACCTGAGGGCCATTTGTCTGCAGCATCTACTGTACTGTTGATCCCTTGGGTTGATTACACTGGTAAGCTGATATTCTCTTCTTCCCTTGCAGCTCTAAATGTTCTCCAAAGAGAAAGATTCCTGGAAAGACAACTGTTTTGGTTTTATGCTCTCCTCTCCCTTGTCCCCTGCTCCATCTTCCACCTTTTTGATGGTTCACTTTGTTTGCTCTTGTAACTGGAAGCCTTTGAATTTATGTCAAACCTTAGTTGTTTTGGTCTCTGATCAGTTCAAATGATGTGACTGAGGCTTATCCTATGCAAACGAATTCAGAAATTTTACAAAAAGTAATTTCTTGAATGATTTTAAAATTCCTTCCACTTTTATTTGTCCAATATAACATGAATGTTCTTGAAGTCTTTAATTAAACTGTATATTCATCTCAAAGTGAAGTGGAAAATGGAGGTCATCACGCTTGATCTATACTCTTGAAAAATACGGAAAATGTAAACAAAGAGATAGAAAACTGAGGTACCAGTTTTCCATCTTTTTAAATTAGTATATCTCTTACTCTAAAAACAAGAGAAGGAAAATTCATGAAATCCAGCTCACAAAAATAGATTCTAAGCTAGTCAATTATTTTTCAATCTTACAGAAAACTTTGATTTCTATCTTGGTTGAAGGTTTAAGAATCATTCATCTCTAGCTATATTATAAAGTATGAATGACATCGGACTGAGTTAGTACTGGAGAAAAAAGACTCCTGGATTAGTGGCTAAAGCCTCAGGATATCTTGGGAACATGATGAAGCCACATTTCCTCCCATCCTTCCTTGAGAACCAACCATGCTTTTAGTAAATTTGTGTACATCTTAACAGAGGCATAGCATGGTATCTTTTTTCTTTTCTTTTATCAGTATAGCTGTGAGTTTCTGCATGATGGTTGATGAATGACTGCAAAATTTATGTAAGTATAGGATCTACCAACTGAATGTGTGTGTATAAGAGGGATCAAAGTTATTGGAAGAAAAAAGAGAGAGGAAGAGAAAGGGATAGTATGAATGTGAGTAAAATAATTTTCTCTTGACCAAGACAAAATTCAGGATCATATTTGCTGCTAATCAGCTAATGTTGGATTTATTTCTAGTCTCCTAGTTGCATTTATTGAAGGGCACTACATGTGGGCTGTCAAATATTTTGGAATTTTCAGATCAGAATTTTGAGTCATTTCACAGACTTCCCAGTGACCCCACAGGAACCCCATTGGAACCCCCTGAATATGGCATTTAAAGTTGGAAGAAACCTTTGATATCCTTGCTACTCAAAGTGTGGCCCAAGGGTCAGTAGCATTGGCATCACCTGGGGACTTGTTAGAGTTGCAGAATTTCTAGCTCCACATCACACTTAGGAAGTCAGAACGACTTCTAACAGGACTCCCAAGTGATTTGTTTGTATACTAAAGCATGGGAGGGCATGGATCTAGTCCATCTCCTACCCTGGGAACCAAATGGAACAAATGTTGGTACATCATAAATGATGAAATTATCATAATGACAGGTAAAGTGCTTCAAGTTCCATGTTTAACTAGGAAAACAACAACAGTATAAACCAAAACAAAACCAGCAAATAAAACCCACCAGAAATTGGTGGAAACCAAAGAAACTTCACTGGGAAGAATTAGACTAGTAGCATTTAATAACATTAAAAAAAAAAGCTGGGGGGCAGGGAGGTCATGATATAGGACAGATTGGAAACCACCTGTCCAAGGGAGCAGTGTGACGTGAGGGTTATTCTAAACATTTAGCAAAACAGAGGACACCTCTCTGATGTTTTTACATCAACCCTGGACTTATGGATTTGTCTGTGGAAATTCCTAACCTGTCACAGACCAGGAAGTCTGTAAGAGAAGTCTTTTTGACTGTATGAAGTATTTATTTGTTTGTCTTAGCACAATTTTGCTTGAAGCAAGTAAGCCATGTTTTGTGACTTTCGTAGCAGGTGTTTTTCTTAATCTTTTTTTTTAAAGAAAAACTGAGTTCAGAGGAAATGAGAACTCTTTTATTTAAATTTACTCAGATTAGAGGAAGAACATATTGCCAAACAATGCCTCTTCACTTCAAAACCTCTCCCCATAAATTATTTGAGGCTATCTTATTAAAAGTCTGTAAAATTTCCTATTAAGAACAGTTGATTGCAGTCCAGACCATCATAGCTTTGGTGCTTTTCCTGAAATACCACAGCTGTCGGGAAGAAATATATTTTGAGACAAAAGGTTTTGTTTCCCCAGCAATAAATTACTTAAGTGATATCTCAAGATAGATAAAACTTTCACTTATGTTTGAGTGAAGGAAGATTATACTGATAACTTGTTAAAAATCTATAAAAAGAATATGAGAATGTAGATGTAGATAGCAAATTAAAATCAGACTTCCTTTAAGTTTAGCAAAGCAATTATTTGTAAAGCCAGTGAAGATTATTATTATGGATAATGAAATGATTTACTGGAAAACGTGGAAATGACATTCACTATGACCACATTTCTGCCCAAGCTCAAGTTGGTATTTTCAACTTTAACCTTAGAACCATTAAGAAAAAAAAAACACCTTACCTCTAGTAATATTTTATGTAAATTGCTACACAAAAATCCTACATATAGTAATGTGGATCCTGGGTGAGGAAGGAAAGGTCTTGTTTGTAGTGCTGATGTAATAATCCATTGATTTCATGGCAAATGAACTCTTTAAAACAAAGTTGTTCTCCCTAACCCTTATAGCATACTTGCCTGGCTTCCCCTCACCCCTAAACAAGGAGGACATTTCTTTCTGTAGTCATAAGAAAATGTATTTTACCAAACACATTCATTTTCAGAGTTGCAATTATTCTTGACCCACTGGAAGTAATAATAACTCACTGAGCAAATTGCTGAAGACTTCTCATTTTATTTATTTCCTATGAATCTTTCCAGGGAACTTTGGGTTTGTAAAACATTTTGTAAGCCAGTAGAATTTTTTTTTCCTTTTTTTTTCAACTCTGGTGCAAAACCACTGAGAAATATGTGTTACGTCTTTACCACTTCCAGAGTGCTGTTTAATTAAGAAAAATCCAGTCCACTTTTCATCTACTTCCTAAAAGCAATTCTACTGACTTCGGGTAAACGCAGATCTTTGATATGTAAGTGATGGTATTAACAGTGAATAGAATTGGGGGCTTTGAGATGTCCCATAGCTCAATAATGATATAACTCTCCAGCTTTGATGATAACAGCAAAGTGGTACAAAATGCTACTGAATATTGATGAAACAATAATAATGAAAAATGTGTGCTAAAATGACCCTAATTGCCAGATCATTTTTAGTTTGGAGATGATGACTAAATTGTGTCAACATAGTGTTCATATGTTTTTCAGAAATTACAAACCTGAGGGGTCCCTTGCAACTTTTTAAAATAAAAAAAATATGTACCTCTAACATACACACTCCCCTTTAGTATGGTAACTAAAATAAAAAATGATACAACTCCCTGGGTATGAGAGTTCATATTGTTAACAGTTTTATGTTTGAACAACTTCATTGTGCCTCGAATAAAGACTCTGCACACAGTAAGTGCATGCTGCCTCTTGCAGCCTGCAGTTGTTAAAAGAACATTAATCATTTAAACAAGGTCACAAGCAACAAAGGCCAATGAGGGTTCAAAGTTTACAGGTCCAGGCATTTATCAGGCAGAAATAGGCTACATTTCAATATTTCATAAAACATCCTTTTATGAAAAAGCTATCAGTCATTGTATAACCTGGCGAAACTCGGGTTATTTCAGTAAACAGAATGAATGATGACAATGAATCAAGAACCCCTTTATGGGTTTATATTTTTGTAGGACCACCATGGCTTGAGCATACGTTTTCAATTTCTATGAGGATGCGATTATTATGTGGAAATGTCTTCCTGCCTCTGGCTAAAGCAAAAGATATATCAAAATTGCCTCCACTTCTGATAAGCAGATTAGGATCAATTGGTTAAGGAAATCACAGAGCTGGTATTGCTAAATACCATGGAAATTATGGTTTTCCACTGACTTTTGTGCTAGTTTAAATTGTTTTTTATGAGAGATATAAAACAATGCATTGGCTTATATTTAGCTTGTTTAATTGCATCAATTTATCACCCTCTATTTGATGTTGTCTTAAAAATAGTCTACATGTATTACAATACTGATCTAAGTTTTAGATCAGATTTCTCCATTTTTCTGTAGCTTCAGATGTGCCTTTCCCATTCATTTGAAATCTTAACTTTCAGGTAACTGAAACCTTTCAAATTTAAAGAAGAAACAAATACTCTACTCCCCAATGTGTGTGACCTTGCATTTAATCAGAGCCCTTTAGTTTCTGGTTTATTTCTTAACAGCTTCATTGAGGTATATAATTCACATACCATACGATTTACCCATTTGCAGTGTGCAGTTCAATGGATTTTTGTGTATTCACACCATTGTTTAACCATCACCACAGTCAACTTTAGAACATTTTACCACTCCAAAAGGAAACTCTATGCCTTAGCAGTTAATCCCCATTTTCTTCTAAACACACCAGCCCTAGCCAATCACTACCCTACTCTTTTTGTTTCTATAAATTTGCCTATTCTAGATGTTTCCTATAAATGGAATCATACAATATACGGTCTTTTGTGGCTGGCTTCTTTCACAGTTTTCATCCGTGCTGTAGCATGTGTTGGTGCTTCATTCCTTTTTATGGGTGAATAATATTCCACCATATGGACACACTACATTTTGTCTATCCATTCATCAGTTGGTGGAAACATGGGTTGTTTCCACTTTTGGCTGTGATGAATAATGCTACTATTAACATTTGTGCACAAGCTTTTGTGTAGGCTTATGTTTTATTTTTTCTTAGGTATATACCTAGGAGTGGAAGTTCTGGCTCATACAGTAACTGTATGTTTAACATTTTGAGGAACTGCCAGACTGTTTTCCAAAAAGGCGCCACCACTTCCCATGCCCCAGCAGCAATGTATGAGGATTCCAATTTCTCCACATACTTTCTAAAATGTATTATTGCAGTCTTTTTTTTATTAAACCTGTTTGAGTTTATTTGTACTATTACTGCAATGCCAGAATTAGACACTGAAAAAGTGTTAGGTAGAAAAAGTATTTACTTAGTAGAAATAGTATTTCATTAGACTAGAAAAGTATTTAACAGATACAGCACTTAAGTTTATGTAGCACTTTTCACTTTTCAAGAGCTTTCAAATCTTTCAGTATAGTATAAAGATTAAAATCTCACTTCTAGATTTATTTAGCTATCTCCCCATCCTCATGAATCCCCTTGGAACACAGAAGTTTTCTGTAGTAGTTATAGTTCAGAGACTACAGAGTGGGACACATAATATAATGATTGGCAAAAGGAAACATTATAAAGGGACTCATACAAGATCTCAGCCAGGCTGAATCAATATTTTGCTGACATTGGCCAAAAATATAAGTTAAATCATTTAAAAAGTAGATGTACAAGATGTTTAGATTTTAAAAAACATGATTTTTACTGGCTGCACAATATCCTTAAATGGACCATAATTCATTTAAGCATTTCCTAATTTTCGAGCATGTAGGCAGTTTCCAATCTCCACTATATAAATAATGTGGCAGTGGACAATGTAGCCATTTCTCCCATGCCAAATAAAGAGATGATAGACTGAATTCCCTATTGCTGGCTTAGGCTGCATGGAGATCCAGTCTGAGATTATCTTGAGATTGTGTAAAGTTGATACAAAGCAGATGCAGCTTCACTTAGCGAGGGGCTCATCCAAAAGACCCCTATGAGTCCACTATACAGGGGTGTTCCAAGAACTCGATTTATCTGTCTTAAAAGGTTAAGCTCTTGTGTTGACCCTGCCAAGATTCAGACCTGTGCTCCCAGGAAGGTTGCATATTTTGAGGCTGCTGTTCCCTTCCCTGAGTAGCCATTCCCTTCAGGTGTACCAGTGTGTTTTCTTTATCCTCAGAACTGGGAGGCGAGGACTCTGTGATCTAATAGAAATTTCTCTTCTCATTTGAGACTACACAGTGTAGATCGCTAACTTCCATAGACGTAGATTGCACTATGGTTGAAAGACTGAAAAAAATACAGTGGTATAGCAGAAGGAGCATGCTACACTTCAACATATAAATCAAACCCAAGAAGTAGCATATGAAAGAAAGCTTGAGTCCAGTCTTCACCTTGTCTTTTGCTAGCTGTGTGACCCTGGCTGAGTCACAGAATTTCCCTGAGCATCAGCTTCTTTTAAGCAAAATCAGAGTTTGATTAGATGAACACTATAGATACTTCCAGTTCCAAAGTGCTATGCTCTCTGAAACAAAAATATTACCAGACTAACAAGTACACACTTTCTGAAGAGTGTGAAAGATGCTGCTGGTGGTGTATGAGAGCCAATTCTAATTTGTAGGTGTATTGTGGATGTTACATATTATTTGTTTGGCTTTTTGCAGTTTATAAAAGTTACATGTGTTGTGATCTGATCATTTCACAAGCATATTTTCCTCATTTACATATTAGGGATTTGAGGCTTGGAGAAACTAAGCAACTTGTCCAAAGTCATACATCTATCTGTTCAGAGGGCTCAGACTCATGTCTTCTGTATCCAAAGCCCATATGCTCTTTCCCCCACATCACTATTTGCCCCAAAGTTTGTAGTTCAGGCACACTGAGAAACCACTGTAGGTGAAGTTTAAGACCAGATGCCCCTGTGCATGGGGGACAGAGGGAGCTTGGGACCCACCCAGAAGGCTCCACTGGTGATACTGCCCACTTCCCAGCCACGCTGTGAGCACAGCTGCCTGGCTTCTGCTCGCCCTTCTCGTGTGTGCTGAGTCCATCTGTGGTAGTCCCCTTTGGGGTGGCTCTCTCTGAGAGCAGTTCTTCTCTAACTCTGACCCCATGAATACATACACAGGCCTACACTGGTCCTTTCGTGCTATGAATCAGACCCCATGACAATGGCTGATTATTTAGAAGTGGACACCTGCCCTGCCCTGGGCCAGTCTCCCAGAAGTCTGAAACTTGACTAGAAATCCAGAGACTGGGAGTGGCTGGAGCTGCGGAGCTGAGAGCAGCGTGCACGCAGAGGAACGAGCCCGACAGGAGCTCCTGCACAAGCTCTTGCGGCTGCCTTTCCTGTGCGGTGTCCACCTCTTCCTCTTGTCCTGCTCAAACTACTTCCTCAGGTTTGCTCTCCAGAGACTCTTGACTAGCACATCCATCAGCAATCCGTTTTCCCTTCAAATCCAGGGGACAGACACGGTTGTCAATTCCCTTTCTGAAATCTTTTCCCGTCGGCTTTCATGACGCCCCTTCCCCATTCTCTTCCCGCCTCATGGACCGCACCTCCTCAGTGTCCGCGGTGCCTCTCCACTGTCGCTGTTCCCTGGGCTCTATCCTTGGACTCCGTGGCTCTAACTTCTCACCTGGTTGCTCTGTCTGCTCGCATGGCTTCAGCTACCTGCTGGGGCCTCACTCCAGCTGTACTCAAACACGTTTCCCTTAGATACGTCACTGCCCCTCCCCAGGCTCCCAGCCTTTGCTCCTGCCCTACAGGGGTCCCAGGCCTTTTCTCCCAGACAGCTCTTTTTCATCTTTTGGATTCAGGGTGCACACTGTGTCCCACAGCAGGGGGACCATGTTCTTGCTCTCATACATACCAAATTCGTTTTGAAAAACTATGCTCCCCTTTGTGCAATTTGCTAATCACCGAAAGTGTTATCAAAAGCTTAGGAAGTTGCAAATGAAGTAATTACTGGTTCAGTATAAACACTGACATTTAAAAATAAAGCTGGAATTTAAATACTTCAGTGATTTGATGCCCTTTATCACCCTTTTAAAGAACACATGAGCCTACTCTTTTAAAAGTTTTATATCCTTTCTCTTTCCCCTTGAATTTATATTTTCATTGTACCCACCCTCCCGCCCGCCCACAGAAATTCACCCTCATGTAAATTATTTTAATCTTGGGTCTTTCACTCTCTCACATTTCTCTACCACAGAAATATGTATATAAGTTGAAAAAATTTAAGAAGTCCTATGATCATAAATTTCTAAGTTAAATTGTTCTCCTCTGGATTAAGTTTTCATTACAATTTCATAGTATATGGCGTACCCAATTAAGCAAAGGATTATAAAATGTGTTACAAATTTTGATAAATAATTATTAGCCACAAAAAGTAAATGATTATTGAGACAGATGGGCCTTTTAAAAATTGCTTTATGTATCCATGGATGGATATTAGTTATTACTAGAATGAGATAGCATTTCTGCATCACTTCTATTCCAATTTTTCTCTTATGTGTATAGCATTGAGAAACTTCACTCATAAATAAAAGTTTCATTAGGGAGATGTCATTTGATTCTTTGAGCTCTTTCCAAAATGTGTTAAAAATAACATAATTATGTAGCATAAAATATTTTTAAATTTCAATTGGCTGATAACTGTATCATATCCTCCTTTAATGTTGAAAAAGGATTTGTACTCCAGCTATTGGAGTAATTTGCTTTCTCAGTCACTAGGACATAAACTCAAACTTTTTACCAAAAGTTTATTATATAACTACCAATTATATGTTACTCTTTCATTTCGATGTATTTTATTTAACCCACTATATTCTGAAAGATTTGGGACTATCAAAAAATTTTTAAATTTCAATGCTCCTTTGTTGATGCTCCTTTTTCCTAAAATTGCTTTATGTTGCCACATGCTATATATATATATATATATATATATAATCATATATATTAAATCCTGGGAGCTTATTATTACATATACAACCTAATTGGCATAGACAGTCCTCACTCTTAAGGTGGATGCATTTGGTCTTTCTTTTGTGGAAATGACTCAACTATTTTATGGTCTATTTTGCTTCTGGTTATGTGAGTGTGTGTTTTTTTAATGACATCGTAACTGACCTGGCTGTTTGGTTAATGTACACATTTCTCTGACTTTACAGCTTCTTGTGTCCCGCTGCCATTTCTGAGGGGCAGGTTGGAAATTAAACATCAGAATTAATTCATTTAATCTATGAACTATTTCAAAGGTACTTTCTTCATGAATTTGTATTACATGGTTTATCTGATTCAGTTAATAGCAGTTAAAGAATTAATGGAATTGTACTGATCAAATGTTACTGTGATTAAATTATATTGATTACATGACAAGCAGCCTCAAATAATCAGACTAATTACAATGACTAGGTGCTCAACAAATGTTTTGCTGAGTAAAATGAATAATGAATGGGAAAATCCCAAACACATATTTGAATAGTTGCTTGAAAATTTCCCAGTAAACTCTGTCTACTTCTGAAATGTCTCGTTTCTAATTTTCCCAAAAAGAAAATTAATATCAGCAACTTAGATTTGTTAAGTCTTTTGTAGGTGTCAGGCACTGTGCTAAGTGTTTGCATGTATTAATTAATTTAATTATTGCTATGGGGTTGTTATAAAAATTAAAAGTGTGTAAAGTTCTTATACAAACATAGAAATCTGTACTTAATATTAACTTAAAAGATATAGTTGACATCTTTCTAAATTTAATTGAACTGGGAAATGACTTTATTTCTCAATCCTCTAAGAGTGCACTTTAGATATTTTTACAGCTGCTACAGAGGCCTCTGATTTTAAATAATCAATTCAAATCCTCAGTGCAGAGGCCCAGAACCTGTGTTGAACCAAACTCTACTTAATTTTTTTGCCCTTTGAAATATTTACTTTTTTTCTAACATAAATAGGATTCAACCAGGTACATTTAAATTGTTCAGTTAAATCTCCATTGCCTTAAAATGGTTGTTTACACACCTCTGAGTCTGCTCACACTGGTGGTGGATGCCATCACCCTCAACCTGCATTAGAAACAATGTTCACGTGCGCAAATTGTGGAAACTATGGAAATTAACTGTTGACTCTTGGCAGTTTGATATTCATCATTGTGATATTCATCATGAAGACCTCGGTTATCTTACATCCTGTTTTGATAGAGATCTCTAGATCAAGACCATGCTATTGGGCTATCACTAACTTCTGTGACATCTCCCAAGGGCATGTTACAGAGTAGGGGATTTTAGTTTCTCTTCTGAGATTTTTGGGTTCTATTGATATTGCCAAAGGGAGGTCCAACATCCATTCAAGGTTACAGAAATAATATTCTTGAGCACCCAGCTTCAGTGGCATTCCATTACCTATAAATTAGGGTGACCCTGTGTGCTGGTTTGCCCTGGACACTGTTAATTTGTCTTCCTAGCCTTGCATCCAGCATTTCTACCAGGTGTCTCATTTTTTAATGAATTTGTTTAATTAATAATGGGATGACAAGCTGAGATGGTTTTGACAGACCTCCATGTTGAGTATCCAGCTTCTGTGATGGTCTTTATTGTATGTTACATGTATGTACAATGAATGGAATTCTCATTTAACACATATTTCAATGTGGAAACTAACCTGCCTTGTCTTTATTGGACTTTTATCAAGGGGTAAAGCAATTAACACTGCCTTGTCAAGGGCAGTGTGCAGAATTGCTGATAAAAACCAAGCTGCCCTCAGACAGGAGCTGTAGTGACAGCTCATTTCTTCCATCTCCGTGATGCGGGGAGAGATACCTGCTGGTCTCTGGGCACCCCTGCCACACTGCCAGTGGGCTGGGTCAGAGGGAAATGGGGAGGTTGCAGGTTAGGTGTATGTGAAACATGTGCAGGAAATACAGACTGAGCATTCCTATCAAAAAATGAATAGATTCAAGATGGTGGCATGAGAGGTGACACAGAGAACTCCTCCCAAAACCACAAATAGTACAAAAATATAGTTAATTAGTACAACTAACCCTAAAACAGCAAGAAGAAAGAAGGCTGAACCAGACTGCATACAGACCTCACAAACAGAGCAGACCTCATGAAACAGGATAACGTATGAAAGCCTTAAACAGGCAGGACCCAGGCCCTTCCCCGACCCCAGCTCACCAGCGGGAGGAAGACAAATGGAGCAGGGAGTGGGTGGAAGCCTGGGACTGTTGAACACCTAGCCCTGGAGGTCTACTTTGTGAGTGGAAGCCTATACTGTGTGGTGCTCTGGATGTTGGGGAGTTCGGATGGGCAGAGGGCCTGGGAGACTGACATTCTGGCCATTTGTGGAGGACGGGATCCACACCTGGCCGCTCTGTGTCAGAGGAAAGGCAGGGAGTCTGAGAGGCTTCCTAGCACCTAGAAAGCTGCTGAAGGGGCAGGGTTTGCATGGAGCTTGCTGCATGGGAGAAGGGATAGGGGGACAAGGTGGTCTGGGTGCACTCTGTCCAGCTGGTTGGGAACTTTGAGGAGCTTCAGGTGCTCCATCCCCCTGACAGCCTACTCAGCTTCAAGGGCCCCCCCACTGTGACCCACAGGCTGCCAAGCCTTCCTACTGGCCTGCAGGCACCTGCTCGCAAACCTGCAGTCACTGCGCTGGCGTCAGGCCAGCCAGAGGGAGACCCTGCTTACAACACTTAGAGATGCAAAGCACAAAAGATTACCCGTGTCTGCCTGGCCCACTGCCTCTGACACTGGGGACAGGCACCGCAGAAGGGAAGCAGGAAACAGACCTTTCCTTCCCCCCAGGCACCAGCTCTGCTCCCCTACAACCCCCAACCTCACTCTAGGGGCTCAGCAGCTCCACAGACTGGAGCTTCTGTGCACTAGTGGGGACCACACAGAAATATGAAACGTAAAAAGAACATGGTTCAGTCCAAAATCTCACAAACCCCAGAAAAAGGGCCATATGAAACTGAATTCACCAATCTTCTTGAAAGAGAGTTCAAAATAAAAATTATAAACATGGTTATGGAGGTACAGAAAAATATACAAGAACTCAGGAATGAATTTAAGTTGGAGATTCAATCATTAAGAAATTCCATATCTGAAATGAAACATACAAATGAAACATAAAAGCAGATTAGATGTAGTACAAGAGATGGTAAATGGAATAGAAATTAGAGAAGAGGAATACAAAGAAGCTGAGGCACATAGAGAAAAAAGAATCCCTAAGAATGAAAGAATATTGAGAGAACTGTGTGACCAATCCAAACGGAACAATATTTGCATTATAGGGGTACCAGAAGAAGAATAGAGAGAAAAAGGGACAGAAAGTGTTATTTGTTATTGAGGAGGTAATTGCTGAAAACTTCCCCAATCTGTGGAAGGAGATAGACTTTCAAGCCATGGAGGTGCACAGATCTCCCAACACAAGGGACCCAAGGAAGACAACATCAAGACATATAATAATTAAAATGGCAAAGATAAAGGATAAAGACAGACTTTTAAAAGCAGCTAGAGAGAGAAAAAAGATCACATACAAAGGAAAACCCATCAGGCTGTCATCAGATTTCTCAACAGAACCCTTACAGGCCAGAAGGGAGTGGTGGCATGATATATTTAATGCAATGAAGCAGAAGGGCCTTGAACCAAGAATACTTTATCTGGCAAGGTTATTATTTAAATTTGAAGGAGGGATTAAACAATTTTCAGATAAGCAAAAGCTGAGAGAATTTACCTCCCACAAATCACCATCTACAGTGCATTTTGGAGGGACTGCTATAGATGGAAGTATTCCTAAGGCTAAATAGATGTCACCCCAGGGAAGACAAAGAGTACAGAATATGATTCATAGCATACAAAGAATAGAGGAGGAAGAAAAAGAAGGAAAAAAAAAGAACCTTTAGGTTGTGTTTGTAATAGCATACAAAGTGAGTTAAATTAGACTGTTAGATAGTAAGGGAATTGCCCTTGAACCTTTGGTAACCACAAATCTAAAGCCTACAATGGAATAAGTACATACCTATCAATAATCACCCTAAATGTAAATGGTCTGACTACACCAATCAAAAGACATAGAGTTACTGAATGGATAAAAATACAAGACCCATCTATATGCTGCCTACAAGAGACTCACTTCAAACCAAAGACATACACAGACTGAAAGTAAAGGGATGGAAAAAGATATTTCATGCAACTAATAGTGAGAAAAAAGCAGGAGTTGAAGTACTTGTATCAGAAAAAATAGACTTCAAAACAAAGAAAGTCACAAGATACAAAGAAGGACATTACATAATGATAAAAGGGTGAGTCCAACAAGAGGATATAACTATTATAAATATCTATGCACCCAACACAGGATAACCTACATATGTGAAACAAATACTAACAGAATTAAAGGGGGAAATAGACAGCAATGCATTCATTTTAGGAGACTTCAACACACCACTCACTCCAAAGGACAGATCAACCAGACAGAAAACAAAGAGACAGAGGCACTAAACAACATATTAGAACAGATGGACCTAATGGACATCTACAGAACACTCCATCCAAAAGCAACAGGATACACATTCTTCTCAAGTGCACATGGAACATTTCCAAGAATAGATCATATATTAGACCACAAAAAGAACCTCAGTAAATTTAAAAAGATTGAAATTGTACCAACCAGCTTCTCAGATCACAAAGGTATAAAACTAGAAATAAATTACACAAAGAAAACAAAAAAGCCCACAAACACATGGAGATTTAATAACATGCTCCTAAATAATCAATGGATCAATGACCAAATAAAAACAGAGATCAGGCAACATATGGAGACAAATGACAACAAGAATTCAACACCACAAAATCTGTGGGATGCAGTGAAGGCCGTGCTAAGAGGGAAATATATTGCAATACAGGCCTACCCCAGGAAAGAAGAACAATCCCAAATGAACAGTCTAAACTCACAATTAATGAAACTAGAAAAGGAAGAACAAATGAGTCCCAAAGTCAGTAGAAGGAGGGACATAATAAAGATTAAAGCAGAAATAAATAAAATTGAGAAGAGTAAAAGAATAGAAAGAATCAATGAAAGCAGGTGCTGGTTCTTTGAGAAAATAAACAAAATAGATAAACCCTACAGTATGGGAGAATATATTCATAAATGACATATCCAATAAGGGGTTGACATCCAAAATATATAAAGAGCTCACACACCTCAACAAACAAAAAGAAAATAAGCCAATTAAAACATGGGCAGAGGAGCTGAACAGACACTTCTCCAGAGGAGAAATTCAGATGGCCAACAGACACATGAAAAGATGCTCCACATCGCTAATCATCAGAGAAATGCAAATTAAAACTACAATGAGATATCACCTCACACCAGTTAGGATGGCCATCATCCAAAAGACAAACAACAACAAATGTTGGCAAGGATGTGGAGAAAGGGGAACCCTCCTACACTGCTGGTGGGAACGTAAAGTAGTTCAACCATTGTGGAAAGCAGTATGGAGGTTCCTCAAAAAACTCAAAATAGAAATACCAGTTGACCCAGGAATTCCACCCCTAGGAATTTACCCTAAGAATGCAGCAGTGCAGTTTGAAAAAGACATACGCACCCCTATGTTTATCGTAGCACTATTTACAATAGCCAAGAAATGGAAGCAACCTACGTGTCCATCAGTAGATGAATGGATAAAGAAGATGTGGCACATATACACAATGGAATACTATTCAGCCATAAGAAGAAAACAAATCCTACCATTTGCAACAACATGGATGGAGCTAGAGGGTATTAAGCTCAGTGAAATAAGCCAGGCCAAGAAAGACAAATATGAAATGATTTCACTCATCTGTGGAGTATAAGAACAAAGGAAAAACTGAAGGAACAAAACAGCAGCAGACTCACAGAATCCAAGAATGGACTAATAGTTACCAAAGGGAAGGGGACTGGGGAGGATGGGTGGGAAGGGAGGGATAAGGGGAAAAGGGGCATTATGATTAGCACACATAATGTAGGCTGGGGTGGGGGAGGGCATGGGGAAGGCAGTATAGCACCAAGAAGACAAGTAGTGACTCTATAGCATCTTACTA
The DNA here is from genome assembly GCA_032199065.1 of Smutsia gigantea. NCBI lineage: Eukaryota > Metazoa > Chordata > Mammalia > Pholidota > Manidae > Smutsia > Smutsia gigantea. The sequence goes on along the minus strand of JAVSCE010019850.1, from coordinate 151,323 downwards.
TGCTGATGGACAGTGACTGTAATGGGGTGTGTGGTGGGGACTTGATAATGGGGGGAATCTAGTAACCACAATGTTGCTCATGTAATTGTGCAGTAATGATACCAAAAAACAAAACAAAACAAAACAAAAACACAAAGAGTCAGTACTACCCACCTATTTAAATGGCTATAGGGACTATAGTTAGCAATATTGTAATAACATTGTATGATGACAGACAGTAATTACACTTATCATGGTCAGAATATGTGTAATTGAGTCACAGTGTTATAGACCTGAAACCAATATACTATTGTATGTCAATTATACTTCAATTAAAAATTTTTTAAATAAATAAGTAAAATGGTTAACGTTAGAAAGAACCACAATATGAAATGTAAGTGAATGTGGTATCACTGGAACTCTCATACTGCTGGTGGGAGTGTAAAATGGAACAGCTACTTGGAACACAGTTTGGCAGTTGCTTTCCATAGGACCCAGCCATTCTACACCTAGGTACTATAGAAGAGAAATTAAAACATGCATCCACATAAAGACTTGTCCGTGAATATTCTAGTAGCTTTATTCATAACCACTTAAAACTGGAAAACAAGTGAATGTAAAGAAATTGTGGCCTATCCATACAATTGAATACAATTCGCAATAAAAAAGAACAAACTACTGAAATGAACATCTACATGAAAGAATCTAAAAATTTTGAGTGCAAGAAGCCAAATCCAGAAGACTATGTACTGAGTAATTCCATTTAATGAAGTCTAGAACAGGCACAACTTGTCTATGGTAAGAGAAAGCAAATCACTGCTTCCGTGGTATTGAGAGGTCTGGGTGGGTGAGATTGACTGCAACGGCTATGAAGGAACTTTTGGTTGATATAAATAGTTTACAGTTTAATTGCATTGACACAGACATGCAGATATGCTATCAAACTGTATATACTTAAAATGAGTGCTTTTATTACAGGTAAATTATACCTCAATGAAGTTGAGACATTTTATCTAAGTCATTTAGGTTAAATTCATACAAGTTTTATTTTTAAAAATAGATAATGTCCTCCATTTAGTATAATTCGCTTTGAACTTAACAGGCACCTCAGGACCTATAAAGCAAATGAGTTTTTTAAAAAATTACAGTCTATAAAAAATAATTAATTAAAGGTATTGAAAGTTTCGAACTCTTTTAAAAAAACTTTAAAGAACACAATTTCATGAGAATTTAAAAGATAATAGCTTCCTTAGAAAAACCCCAGTGCCATAATATTAAAGACAGATCCACCCAAGAAACAGATTCAAGTATGTGAATATGCACCAAAGATAATTGTTCTGATTATGTTATTCACAAATGTTCAGATGATTACCATAAAGGTTTACAAATTTTGCTTGAATGCCCCGAGATAACTATCCTCTGTCTCTCTGATTTACCATCTATTTATCTAGATATAGTTAGACAATTTTTAGTATTTAGAAATGTTTCATTTTTGAAAATGGAGTTGATTATAAGTATTTTAAAGATTTACCAATATAATATAAATGTGTTGGTCAATAAGTAAGTATTTCAAAAAATATAGAAGTTTAATTATTTTTATGCCCCTTTTCACTCTCAAATGTGTCTTGCCTGGATGACAAACTATATGGTCTCCTCATCTGTGGCTGTGAGGGCAGCTTCTTTGGTTGGGCAGTCATGAGTCTCTACTCTCTTTTTTGATACACATTCTACTCCCATCAAATGGAACTATTCACTGTCCACATTTAGATCTGGCGTTTCTTTGGTTCTTTGCCTTGATTCCTGTTAATTCCCAGTCCTCAACCCCCTTCCCATTGCCACATACCTTTTTCCTACCCTTTCTCGGAGGCCCCAGCTACTTCTTCTATGAAGTCCTTTTCTCAAGTCAGACCTCTGTTCCCCTAGCACTTTAATTCTCTTAGATGATTTATCACGTTTTTTTTTATCTGTAGCTTCTTTAAGTCCATGTTTTCTCTCTTCTTTCCTCCAAGTGCTTTAAGGCCAGAGAGGTATACCTTATACATCTTTATATGGCCCATAGTTCCTAGAATAGTGCTTGGCACATAGAAGGCATTTAGTAAACATTTGTTAAACAATTGAATATATGAAGGAAAGAACAACCCAATGAATGAATGAAACCTTTGTTTAGCACAAGTGATGAGCAACTAGTATCAGCACATGTGGTGTAGTGAAACAGATTTTTAAAGCCTTTTTTCATTAAATTTATGATCATTGGTAAATCTTACAAATCTTTCTGGAGTAGATCTATGCACATGAAGTAGTTACAAATATTTTCCACTCTTCTGATTTGCTGTGGTTTATTGGAATGCTTTTGACATCCTGATAGAAAAAAAGGAGGGAAGTTCTGAAGTGCGAAGGTCCTTATTCCAAAGGTCCCAATCCCATGGCTGGGCCGCCCACCAGGACAGCATTCCAGCAGACAGGACTGACCGGAGTCTAGCCAGCAGCCCAGATGCTGACGTGTGATGCCCATTGTTTGCAGATTCTGCCCCCAAGTTTCTTCCTGGAGGAAGAGCCAGGATTTTATCTGATCACAATTCAAGCTGAGCTAGGGCACCCCAGACATCATGGTTCAGAATTTTTTGTATGTCCTCCACAATGCTGAGCACATTGTCTCACACATAATACATGCTCATGACTCAAAAAATAATAATATTCACTGAATTAATAAATGAGTGAACAATCTTGTCATCGAATAAAGCAGGAAGGGCTGCCCTTTTGTCCTGAATTATGAAACTGCAGGCCTTCCAGGGATGTGAGAGTGCTGAGTTCCTCAACCTCACAGCTTTCTAACTTCAGCCACCACTTTAGAGGTGGCATTTAGTGCCAATGACACAGAGCTACCAAGAAGGACTACATTTCCCATAACCTCTGCTCTAGCGCCACGAACTCAAAGCTGAATTAAAACAATGACATATCATCAGCTAGTATTTTCTGAGCACTAACTGTATGATGTGTGCCACTGGCATAAGACTTACAAAATTTACGAATGAAATATGGAAACACTTCTCTTGCTTCTCAAGAACTTAATACTTCTTTGGGATGCAGTATTAAAATATTCACAAAATAAAAAAAATTATGCAAAACTATAACACAATATCAAATTGTGTGGTTTGGGAAATAAGGGGGTGTTGAGTTCAAAGAAGAAATTGAGCTAAAGAAACTTTTGCCAGCAAAGCTGTGCAGGTTGTTTCTGAGAACATATTCAGATGTTGCAGCCCAAATTCCTTATCCAGATTCTAGCTGTGCGTACAAGCCAACATTGGTTCTCAAGTGTTACCATCTAGCTGGTGGGGAGGCGAGCTTCAGGCACAAAGCCTCCATCAAAATGTAGAGTACCTAGAAGCAGGCTGGACCAGGCAGAGCAATTATGTAAGGCCACCAGAGGTGTGCAGCTGGAGAGAAAGCAGAAGTGGAAGCCGGACAAAGGGTGAAAACGAACAGGTATCAGGGATAAAGACGAGCAATGACCAGCAGCTGATGTGTTAGGGCATGAAGCTTTGACAGGTCATGGGGAGGGTGAGAAGTGGCCCAAGGGGTCCTGGACTGCGAACATTGAAATGGTGTTTGAAGCCAAAGGTGGCCAAGGGGGAAAAGGGAAGGCAGGGGTTAGAGTGCATAAGGACTACACAGGAGTCCAACTACCCATTAAAGATTCGTCAGTCTAAAAAATCCAGAAATAGGAGTTTGAGCCAATCTCTCGTCATGGGAAGCCCCAACCTGAGAGCAAAATTTTCAGTCTTATCATTGCCAATGCTGTCATTTATACCAAACTATGAAGGAGAGACTTAGATATGAAGAATAAAACTTATTTAGATTGGTTTGTTCCATGTGACTTCTCACTTACCAGCTATCAGTCCCACTGGTATTTTTGTATTTCTTGTACATGGAAAGCATAGTTGTACCTGAGAACCTTTGGGCATGCTATTCCCTCTCCTGAGAATTCCTCGGCCTTGAGGCTTTGAATGTCATTTTCTCAACCACCCCATCTGACATACGTCCCCCTCAGTCCACAGCTTGGCTGAGTCACTGTTGAAGCCCTCCCTGAGGTGGAATCAATCTGTGTTGGGCCGGCCACCCTGTTTAAGGAAACTTACTCACATCCTGAAGAAGCACTTGGTGGTGCTTCATGAACTAGAATGGTACAATCTGATGATTTGGAGAAGCCAAGGAGGACTGGTCACTATCAGTCAGGATCCATTCAAATTTAGTTTTTTGTGAATTAAAATGAATTTTAAAAAGAAAACAGAATACATTAAGCTTCAGAATATTTTAATGCCTTTATTGAGAACATAGAATCAATAAAAGCATGGGTATTCTTAGTTTACCAAAAAAAAAAAAGGGAATATAGAGTATTTAAATCCAAATATTTGCAATGAATTCTTTAAGCAGTGAGAATATGAAAAATATAAACTTGAGGATGGAATATTAAAGCATCTTGTTAGATGCTTTATTAATTAAGCCATTCTTAACACCTGCCATGAAAACTGGAGAAAGTCCAGTTCAAGAGGTATTGCTGGATCACATGGGGCATCCAACAATAGAAACCAAAATATTTAGCCCTCTTGAAAAGGCTCAGGAGAAAAGAACAGAAACCTGTCAGTCAATTCTCACTGACTCCACAGAAGACCTTCAGTTCTGTGATTTTTATCACTTCGAATCTTAGAATTTTCTGAAGTAATGTCATTTCTAAATCTCAAACTAGAACAAAATGATCTAACAATGGAACAGACTATTGTAAGTAGGGTTGTTTTCAGAAATCCTTATGATTTCCTTATCTGACACCAACTTACCATCATTAGAAAGACTCAGACTCTGGGTAGCGGCACCCATATCAACAGATCTCCCATACCATTCTCATGTTGTCTCAAAGCCCTGCGGCTGTCTATATGTAATGTCTATTGGGAACCCCAGATACCACAGCAAAAAATTTCCCAAAACAGACATCTTAGTAATCATATTTGATCTAGACTTTTAACATGGGTAAGAAGAAAGGAAGACATGGCATGAAGGAATCCACGGAATTCAAAGGCTAGATAGGATCTTTCTTTCTGGTCCAATCCATCATTGTTTATATGGAGAAGCTGAGTCCACTAAAATCAAGAGATTTTCCCAAAGTTACTGAGAATCTAGGACTCCTAATTCCCCTTACAGTATACTCAGGAAGAGAGTTAAGATGATTTAATTCTTTCATTGAATAAATGATTATGGAAGGCCTATTTGTGTGCCTGGCACTATGTCCTGTGTTGGGAGATTTACTGAGTGAAACAGAAGCCAACCCTGCTTGTATAGAGCTTAGGATCCATTGAAGAAAACAGATGATGAAATAAACAATTGCTTTGAAGGAGGATAGTGTCATAAGGCAAGTGCAGGGTAATTCATTTATTTATCCAAAAATTATTAAATGCCTACTGTGCCTGATGCACTTTCACAAATCAGTGATCTCACAATAGAAAACAGACAAAAGCCTGCCCTCAGGAAGCTTGTGTTGTAGCAGAGGAGTCATACAATAAACATAATAAATAAGTGAATTATATCCTACATTAGAAAGTGTAACTATGGGAAACAGAAAAAAATGGAGCTGGGTAGGGGGTTGGGAGAAGTGGAGGTCATGGGGGAAGGCCTCATTGAGAAGTTGTATTTAAGTGAGGACTTGAAGGAGAGGGGGAAGCCACACAGACATCTGGGGGAAGACTGTTCCTAGGGCAGGGTGTCCCTAAGAGGTTCACAGATTCCCTGAAGGCCATGTGGCTGAGGGGATGTGAATGAGGGGAGAGTTGGCTCGTTTGGCACCACTTCAGGGCCCCAAGCCAGGGTGGAGTGTGTGTATGCTGCTGTGCACAGCTCCCGGAGTTCAAGGGCAGGCCTGGCTCTCTTTTCTAAACTCGCTCAGATCTTCAGCCAGCTTACCCACTTAGGAAGTCACCCTGCTCTGGTGGATAACAAACATTTACAAAAGATGGCCCAGAGCTTTGCTCCGCTTTCATTTAAAGAAGCTAACTATTCCAAAGGCAAACCCTATCAGCATCTGAAGGAAGAACTAGACATCACAGTCCCTCAGCAAGAAGTAGTGCTGGCCTTTCCTCATGAGCCCGAAATTGCATAGCTAAGGGTACAGATGAAGGTGATCTCTTTTCTCACCCTTTCTCTTCTTTACTTCCACAGAAGACAAGATTCACAGTGTTTTCCTTAATTTTACCTCATCAGTCTGATTAGATTTTGGCAAAGCTTGTTCTGTGAGCACCCAAGTGGGGATTGTTTGCTTTACCAAAGTTCATTCTTCTCCTATTCAAATCACTCATTTC